>JAIUZE010047478.1:0-77540 GCA_022085475.1 Heliosperma pusillum | reverse complement strand
TGGAGCCAGCTTAATTACTAGCCAACTCTGCTTAGGGGGTCGCCTAGTAGAGATTCTTGTGTACTTTTGGTCATGAGACGGGGAATGGAATAGCTGTTGTCGCTAGGTCTGATCAGTCTAGGACTAGGATGTTTTCCTACCTTGTGGTATAGCCTCGAGTTACAATCGACTATGGACGGTACTAAGAACTTATGCCTGTTTGTAGAAGTATTGGTCTTTCATGTTTGTATGATTCTATGAGTTCTAGAAGGTGAGATCCAAGCCGGCTAGGATTGATAGAGTTTGGATTAACGGTTGTTAACTGATTCACATGATTACGTGTTGATTAGGGTTTGAGTGTATCAGGGCCATGTTACTTGGTAACCGCTGAGCCAGCATACCAGCTTCCCTACCTCGAGTTATATTTTATTATCGGATTCACATGATAGCTTTCATATGATAGGTTATATGTTAGTTAACTGTTTCATAACATGAAAACCATATCATCTATGTTAAGGTTTTGTATTTTCTATATACATTGCTTTTATGTTTTTCATGTTTCATTAAACTCGACATTTCGTGGCTGGGAGAACTCGGAGTTACTCCCCACTGACTGTGGCTTCCGTGTTTATATTTAATGCGGTTGGCAGGTTTGTGATGCATACATTGGGTACATTGACGAGCTAGCTAGCGAAGTATTTACCTTGGACCTATATTCGGTTCTTAGATTGTATATTATTATACACTCTTTTATTTCAGTATTTATACGGGAGATATGTCTCCCGTCTTGTATATTTCTTTTGTATAATATTATTTCCGTTTTGTAATGAACCTTTTTATTTATGACACCTTCGTTATGTATTCTCATCTTTTATTTAGTTAAATTATTTTTTTTCTTTCCGCAAATTTGAGGGTGTCACAGATGAACTCCAAACCTATCTCTCATCCATGATAATTCAAAGGTCGCTCGCAACTCGACATCACTAACTTCACGAGTAAACCAAATCCTCAAGAGAATGCAATTTACCCGATTTGCAGCTCAACTCTTTCAATCATTAGATTTCTACAAAAATATTCCATAATTACAAGGCTTCAAGCCGCTAACCTAAGTATTCAAATCCAATTTGTATCCACTAAGGTCCATCGGCACGGTAGACTCCACAACTAACAATCCACATGAAAGATTCATCACGTACTCTAATCTTCTTAGTTCCATCAAAACTCTTATTAGCAACTCCCAACAAAATATTTATATCTAGGGAAACATGATCGCTAACAACCACAAGGTAAAAGAGACTTACCATGAAATCCTTTGATCCAATTAACACTTAAAGCAATCACTAAAATTCATAACCACAACAACCGACTATCATTACGCTTATTTCGATCCTCAAAATGTTATTGCAACATAAAGATTCATAGTCTAAAACCAGTAAGAGAGGTTCATCCTAAGTTTATCCTCAATTCCTTATAATCAACTAAACAAGAAACTAGCTCAATAGGGCGGGTAGGTACCATATTTGGAGCATCATCAAAAGACTACAATAAGATGGAAAAGATGCAGGCAGAAAAGAAAGACGAGGTTGCTTTAAGGATGTGAAACTACCATTCACGATCTCAGGGTGAGCATCGACTTCGGCTCGGCGGAGTACATAGCTGGATCCTTTAGCTTTGGCACCGGGTGCGGGAGTCTGACGATCGGGGCACTCACGAACGCGGTGACCAGGCTTCTTGCAGAAAAAGCAAAAGAGGGGCCTATCATAGCATCCAACTCCGGGGTGAACGGGTTTGCTACAACCGTCACAAATTCGTCCTTGAGCTTGAGTTTCAGAGGGAGCATTGAAACGCCTCTTATTAGCATAGGCATTAGAGGAAGAGGGAGTGAAAGGTCTTTTGTCAAGGAAGTTTGACCTTGGATTGAAAGAGGGGAAAGGAGATGGATTCTTCATCTTCGCTTCATCTCTAATGGCCTTCATGGAGTTCTTGGCCCGAAGGGCATCATCATACAACTCTCCGAAAGAAGTAGAGGTCCTCCTTACTTTGCTTTGGAGCAAAGTATTAAGCTTATTACGATAGTAAAAAGCTCGATCTTCATCATCCTTGATGAGTCCTGGTGCAAAGTGAGCAAGCTTGTTGAATTGAGTGGTGAAGTCTTGAGTCATCAAAACACCTTGCTTGAAATCGATGAATTCTCTGAGTCTCTGCTGCTTGAGCTCCATGGGGTAAAATCGGTCCTCGACGAGGGACTTGAAACATTCCCAATCGAAATTGATTTCAAGAATAGCAGTGGGATTAGCGATCGACCACCAGTTGTTTGCTTCCCTCACGATAAAATACATAGCAATCCTCACTTTAACTTCTTCACGGACTTGATACAAGTCGAATTGCTTTTCCATCTCTCGGAACCACTCGGAGAGCTCGGCAGGGTCCGGTTCTCCACCATACGGCGTGATATTGCTCCTAGCAATTTGGCTAGCCACCCAAGCATAGCCTCCTTGGTGATTGTCTTCTCCCTGAGAAGGGACTTGGTCGGCATGAGCATTAGCCGCATCTTTTTGGTTCCTTAGAACTTGAGTAAGAGCCTCAAGAATGACATTCTCTACTACTCGAGGTCTAACCATCTTTATAAGAAACAAAAATTAAAACAAGTTAATCCTAACACTTAGCATAAACAAATAGACTACCAAGTAAAGTCCTTAACTTCTACCCATCTCTCATTTATTATTTCAAGGTCAAGTAGTTTATGTTTAGGGTTCACGTGTGTGCGTCGGGAGCGTTAAAGTTCTGATACCAACTGTGACAACCCTCGCGAATGCGGAAATAAAACATAACAAGCATGTGATATATATAGCGGAAGATACGGTGTTTTTAAAACTTTTTACATGCTAAGATAAAGATACGAGGAATGTCAAATAAATACAAACTAAAATAGAATATACTACAAAGAGACGAAGTCTCTCAAAATGTTATCAAATAACAAAGTCGTTTAGCAGCTAGCAAAACAAAAACGTCTAGGCGTGATTCGTCAAGACCAACGCCCGCTAGCTCACACCCGAACCCAAAATACAACAAGCAAAATCCATCCAAGCAAGCAACCTGATCATCCATGAAAAACATGAACGCCACAGTCAGTGGGGAGTAACGCCGGGTTCTCCCAGCCATATCACAAATTGTTGGAGCTAGTGTCCTCCACAATTAGTGTGATAACATGAATAAATCTCTTACAGGTTCACAGGGTATACTTAGTATTCTTATCAGTTGATTAACGTTTATCGATAACGGTTGGCTTGCTAGGAGTTTGACGTTATTGTCATTTTAATGGCGGTGATCAACTGGTCCCTAAAAGTCACACCTAAAGGATGTGTCTGAGAGATGTGATTATATGAATAATATAATCATATTGATGCCTTATTATATGACTAAAAGGTTAGTCGATGTATATGACTAAGAGGTTAGTCAATGAAATGATGATACGATTATTTAATAACGATTAAATAATATTAGCTGAGACGAATTAAATGTAATTCGTAATTGAATATAAACCGTTATATTTAATCAATGTATATAATATGAGCTTAAACGAATTAAAATATTAATTCGTAATTAAACATAATATGTTATATTTAATTAGCAAATTATAAATATACGGATATTTATAGTTGACGTATATATTATATTACATGCTAATATAACCGAAAAAGTAAAGAGAAAATAGTCTTTTCTTCTCTTATTTTTCGGCTAATAGGAGATAAAAATAAGAAAAAATATCTCCTATTATTCTTTTATGGTAACTAGGTCTAAAACCCTAATAACAAGAGTAATAAAAAGAGGAGAGACTCCTCCTTATACCACTTGAGTGTTTCGGCCGAACAGAAGAAGAGGAACAGAAAGAAAAATTCAGATTTTTCTCTCTAATTCTATCTATCATTCATCATCACACAAAAGAAAATTTGCAGTAACTTTTCTCTAAAATTCTAGCACAAGCAAGGCATATCTCGGAGCATCTTGGGTGCAACAATTAGGAGAATATCGATTTCGATATTGTTCATAGGCCAAATTTGGTAGGACCAAAGTTTAATTCTAAATTCCTATAATTTTATATTTTACAATTCATTTATGACCCGTAATTCATATACTATAGTTTCGTTATAATCCGTAAATTAATGACGAAATATACCGATATTTCCAACAAGTGGTATCAGAGCCAAGGGCTACGAAATTATTTTATATGTTTTCATAATTGATGAAATATAAGATTAGATTTTTTTTTGTTTTTTTTTTATTTCGGCCGAAGAAGAAAAAAAAAAATTTTGCCTTGTTTTTCCATTTTGGTTCATGATAATTGTTGTTTTAAAAGGTTAAGACGATAACATGATGAATTTGTAGTTGTTTTGATTTAATAAGGATTAAATTAAAATGGAAATGGAAATCGATTTCAATGTTCATTGCTATATATTTTTCGGTATTCATTGATTTAGATATTCATTTTAAATTGTTAAATTGAATCATCTAGTTTGTATCGATGTTTAATAATGATTAGATGATGATATTTTGTACCGATCTTGAAAATATTAGTAACATCAAATTAAATTGTTTTTTTTTAATTACCGTGGCTGCCAAGAAAAAAAAAATGTTTCGGTTTTTTGGTTTTTTTTTATTTTTGGTCGAAAGTTTTTTTATTATTCATTATAATGATAATGTTTCGTTTGATGGTGTGAAGAAGTTCACAATAATTGGATACCCAATTATTTTAAAGAGATTTAAAATAATGTTGTATTAATTCATGTTAAAGAATATGAATTAAAATAGGATTATGTTTGGTTGGGGTTATTGTGATTAATTAAGGAATTGTCACATAATTTTGATCATTTTAAAAGGTGGTTTGGATAAATTACTCTTCATAATTAAAGAATTATGTCTTGAATGATTAATTTTTATTTGATGCTTTTTATCTTGTTGAATGAATGGTTGAATGGTTTAATTTACGTATTTTTGCAATCGGTTGTAATTTGTATTACCTAGTGTGGCCTTAGTTGATCATGTTTTCGTAATGATGGAAACATGATCTTTGATGTAATTCTGAGATCTCGAATCTCCATTTTATTTTTTTCATTAAATTATGTTTTTAAATTAGAATGTAAATAGGTTTATATTTTGTAATTTATTAAATGTATTTTGAGAAGACTAAAGATGGAGATCGGATTGCTCACTCCCGCTACATGGACCAAGATGGAACATCAAGACAAGCTTCTCGGGTCCAAATGGGTTGGATTCCAAAGTTGTATTTTTGTTCATTTTGGTAGATAGGCCACACTAGGACTTTGTAATATTTTTATGTATTTTTCCGTTCTTGTTGCTTTTTCATCACATGATAGTTAGTGCATCATATTCCGCCTAAACCAAACCACCTACTACTAAAATGCATGAAAATTGACTCATATAGTTTGAATGTTAGTTATCATGGACATAAAGATGTCACTCGAATTTAAGCCATCATTTTAGTTTATTCATTCTCGCATGCTAGATATTAGTTCACTTAAAATTGAATTAAAATAAAATTGATGGGATCTTCCTCTAAACCTAAAATTGAGACTAGTCTTTATAGGCCAAACTACTATGAATCCATACTTCGTCGGTAGGCATATAGGACCTTACTCTCCATATGACCCCTTCTACGTTGGGTAAGTAGTGTGTGTTGACCTATTTTATCTCAACATTATAGTTCGAAGAGTTTCTTGTGATTATGATGGACTAAAGATAGAATTTACAGAAATTTATCGACCAGGAATTCTAAAGGTAGAATTAGCCAAGAAGTTGGCTTATCAATTTACAGATAATTGAGTCTTGGGATCATTTATATAATTCTTGAGGGAGGTCAATTGTATAAATGCTCGAGTCTTTGCATTAAAACAAATTTTGCACTAGACTTAAATTCAAATCGATGAGTATGCTTATTATGGTTTTTCTTCTTTTTCAGAGTAGAACTCGTTTATATTGATAATACAGCATATAACAAATGGCTGGAAATACTGATATCCCTATGCCAAGTGCCACGCTCGCGCGCGAATCCTGGCTTAAAGCTTTTATGGACCACATGAATCAGTCCACGCGACTGAAGAATGACGGGTCCAACTTTGCGGACTGGGAGGCGGCATTACGGAATGCTGCCATTGCTGACGGTAAGCTCAAGTACTTGACTGAGCCAATACCGCCAAACCCAGGCCCCAATGCGAGAGCTAACGAGACACTTGAATATAGTGACTTCGTTATGGAAGCGGGTGCGATAAAGAACGTACTCATCTTTGCAATGGAAAGCAATTTGCAAAGACGCTTCATTGCCCAAGGTGCAAACAAGATTTTCACCACGCTCACTAACGAATTCTCAAAAGCACCGAGGATCGTTACTTATGAGCATACCTGTCGCTTCTTTGAGGCGAAACTCCAGAAGGGCCAACCGGTTAGCCCACACATTCTTAATATAATTGAGAATATCGAGAAAATGGAGGCACTTGATTGCAAAATCAGTGAGAGCATAATCATTGACCGTGTGCTTCATTCACTTCATGATGGTTTTGCCCTTTTCAGGGCAAATTACTATATGAATGATATGAAGAAAAGTCTTCATCAGCTACACTCACTTCTCGTACAGAACGAGAATGATATGAAATTGAGTGGGAGCATGAAGCAAGATGTTCTCATGTTTTCAAACAAGGGCAAAGGTAAGGGCAAGGGTCATGGCGACCTAGCTGTAGGAAAGCCAAAGTTTAAAAAGTCAGGAAACGGCAAGAGTGGGCCTGGTGAGACCAGTGGCTCACAAGGCAAGGCAAAGAGCAAGGACAGTAACATGGAGTGCCACCATTGCCACAAGACTGGGCATTCGAGGAGGAATTGTCCCGTGTACCGTGAGGACATAAAAGCAGGCCGCGTCACTTCTGTTGGTATGTCATCTTTTATTCATATGATTGAGATTAACCATGCAAGTTTCGGAACTTGGGTACTTGATACAAGTTGTGGTTCTCATCTGTGTTATCATTTGTAGGGCCTAAGAAACATCACACCTCTCGCAAAGGGTGATGTGGACCTGCGAGTGGGGAATGGAGCAAGAGTTGCTGCAGTTTCAGTGGGAACATATGTAACCCAACTCCCGAGTTGTTTTGAGTTATATATATATATACTTGTTGCTATGTACCCAGTTTATCTAAGAAGATTATTTCTGTTTCCGTACTAGATAAAGACGGTTTTTCATTTTCAATAAAAGACAATAGCTGTATTTTCTCTTTTAATGAAATGATTTATGGCAAAGCAGTTTCCATAAATGGAATTTATATCTTAGATCAAACCACATACATATTGCATGTGAATAATAAGAAATTAAAGGTTGGTGACAAAGATCAAACTTATCTATGGCACTGCCGTATGGGACACATAAATGAGAAACGTGTAAAGAAGCTCATTGACAATGGGACTATCTCCCCATTTGATTACGAATCATTTGGCACGTGTGAATCATGTCTTATCGGTAAAATGACTCGAATTTCCTTCAAAGGTGTTGGAATGCGCGCTAGTGACCTATTAGGACTCATACATACTGATGTATGTGGACCTATGTCAATCAACGCAAGAGACGGCTATAGATATTTTATCACTTTCACGGATGATTTGAGTAGATACGGATATGTCTACTTAATGAAGCATAAAAGTGAGTCCCTTGAAAAGTTCAAGGAATTCCAGAATAAGGTTGAGAACCAACTGGGAAGAAAGATTAAAGCACTTCGATCAGATCGTGGTGGCGAATATCTTTCAAATGAGTTTGATCAACACCTTAAAGACTGTGGCATAGTATTACAGTTAACTCCACCTGGAACACCTCAATTAAATGGTGTGTCCGAACGGAGAAATCGAACATTACTTGATATGGTTCGATCCATGATGAGTCACACGGTAGTACCTGATTCATTATGGGGTTATGCTCTTTTGTCAGCTGCTCTTATACTTAACCGAAGTCCGTCTAAAGCTGTAGACAAGACTCCATATGAGTTATGGAAGGGAACGGTCCCTAACTTGTCCTTTATTCGGGTTTGGGGCTGCGAGGCTTATGTCAAGTGGAGACACGAGGATAAGCTCGGCCCGCGATCGGTCAAGACATACTTTATTGGTTATCCAAAAGGAATGTTTGGTCATTACTTCTATTCGCCTACCGAACAACGAGTTTTTGTTGCGGCTAGTGCGAAGTTCTTAGAGAAAGAGTTTCTCGAGAATAAGTCAAGTAATAGAACCTTCGATCTGTCGGAGATTCAAGAACCAACAACCGAGCAACCAATGGAGGAAGAGGTTCCTTCAACTTCTGCTACGGTTAACATCCCTATGGAACCTAGGAGGTCGGGTAGAATCTCCATTCCTCCAGACAGATACATTCATATGGTCGAGGAGAATGATAGAGATGATGTTTTTTTACTCCTAGAGAGTAACGAACCCACTACCTATAAAGGTGCCATGACCTGTTCCGACTCTAAGCTATCGCTTGAAGCCATGCAATCCGAGATGGACTCCATGTATGAGAATGACGTATGGGATCTTGTTGATTTGCCTGATAAGGTACGGCCTCTTCAGTGCAAATGGCTTTATAAGATAAAGCATTCCGTAGAAGGACAACCAGACACCTATAAGGCACGACTAGTGGAAAAAGGTTTCACTCAAGTGCAAGGATTGCATTATGATGAAATTTTTGCACCCGTAGTTGTGATGCGTTTCATTCGGATAATCTTAGCGATTGCCGCTTTTCATGACTATGAAATTTGGAAGATGGATGTGAAAACCGCCTTCTTATACGGTTATTTGGAGGAGGAATTGTACATGGTACAACCCGAAGGTTTCATTGATCCTAAAAATCCTAAGAAAGTTCGCAAGCTTAAGAGTTCCATTTATGGACTTAAGCAAGCTTCTCGGAGTTGGAATCATTGTTTCGACCAGGTGATAAAAGAGAATGGTTTCACTCGATCGGTCGAGGAGCCATGCTTGTATGTCAAGTCGAGTGGGAGTAAGATTGTCTTCTTAATATTGTATGTTGATGACATACTCTTGATTGGGAATGACATCCCTCTCTTATCTTCGGTAAAAGTATGGTTAAAGAACCATTTCCAGATGAAAGCTTTGGGTGAGGCACAACGCATATTGGGGATCCGTATCTATAGAGATAGATCACGACGGATGTTATCAATCAGTCAGGAGTCTTATATAGATAAGATTCTTGAGAGTTTCAGCATGACCAACTCCAAGAAGGGGAACCTTCCAATGATTTATGGGATGCATTTGAGTAAAACTCAGGCACCCAAAACATCGGAAGAGGTTGAGCGCATGAGTCGTGTTCCTTATGCATCAGCTATAGGATCGATTATGTATGCCATGATTTGCACACGTCCGGACGTGGCATATGCATTGAGTATGACGAGTCGGTACCAAGGCAATCTAGGTGAAACACACTGGATGGATGTCAAAAACATCCTTAAGTACTTACGAAGGACTAAGGACTGGGTATTGACTTATGGAGGAGATACTGAGCTATGCGCAATCGGTTACGCAGATGCTAGCTTCCAAACAGATCGAGATTGTAACAACCCGAAAAGTGCCCAATTTTTCTAGTACAAATATTTACTAACACTTTTCAGCAGACTTAAGTTTTTAAAATAGAATTTATTGTTTCGAGTCGTATTTTGAAATTCCGCGTTCGTATTTGGAATTTCTGAGAGATTTCATGAAAAGGCCGTTTTTAGTCATCTTTGACTTTTCTTGACTTTTTAAGTCGTCTTTGACTTTCCTTGACTTTTTAACAGTCGTCATCGACTTTTCTTGACTTTTAAGTCGTCATAAACTTTTTCTTGACTTTTAAGTCATCTTCGACTTTTCTCGACTTTTCAGTCAACTTTGACTTCCGTTGACTTTTCCCGACTCGTCTCATAAGTATGAAGACCGAAATTTTATTTAAAAAAATAATATTTTTTATTTATTTTTATTTAGATTTATTAAGATTTATCATAATTTAATATAATTATTTTGAATTTATTCGGAATTTAAAGAATAACTTTTACGGGTTTTAACCGAACATCATTTAACTATTCCCGACTCATCGTAAATCCCGTAACAAACTCGAAACTCGACTTTGGCATGAGTCACGCGCCCATGTCATCGTTTTCCACTCACTTGAGATATTTTAATTCTTTCGATTAAACTAATACAAATATCTTAGATATTTGTTACTTTATCGATCCGTCAACGGAGATTTCGCAAATCGAGAAAAATCAGACCTGGTTCTTGCCAATTCTACACGGCTCATTCACCCTCTAATAGGGCTTGATATTTTCATTACTTTTGATTACAATATCATAATATCTAGATATTTATTAACTTTATCGATCAGTTAACGAAAATTACGCCAAACGCTCGAAATCAGATCCGTCTTCTCACCATCCCACACGGCTCCTAAGTCCTCTAATAGGACTAGATATTTGTCTTTCTTTTGATTATTAATAGCATAATATCATGATATTTAGTTTAATTAACTTTATCGTTAATTATATTTAATCGTTTACCGTAAACTAATTATTAAACGCGAGTCAATTACGTAACAACAATTTCAAAACCCGACATCCTTATTTGTCTATAAACACACGGCTCAACCCACACTCTTTACTCACTAACAACTTTTTATTTTACAATAACTCAAATTAAGATCTAAATATCACTTTATTCATCGTTCTTCATTTGTTCTTCGTGTTCTTCAATTGTTCTTCATCGTTCTTGAGCAAAACCTTCATAAAATCTTCATTTCTTAATTAAATCCTTCCTAACTTATATTTCTAGACTCTCCTCTTCGCTCCTCATCTTCACGTACGGTTATATTTCAATTCCGTCAAGATCATTTTCAACACTTTAATTATGGAAATTCATATTTTTAGTTCTAATAATGTGTTCTTGTTATTTTCTTATAGGGGAAGATTTTGAAGAACGAGTTTGGAGACTCGTATCTTTTGGGTGAGATTAGTAGAGGTGTTCTTGGTTTATACTTCTTATTTTGATGCTAATTGTCTTGTCTAGCTAAGGTAACGATTCCGAGTTACTCGACGGATATATGTTACATAGCTTTTGTTTTCTTTAGTTTTTGGTCCATCTTTGTTTTAGTTCATGTTTTTATGATTTATGGATTTTTAGTAGTAATATGATAAGTAGGATGATTTTTATGTTGTATGGAGTTTTCATGTTGTTTATTGTTCTTTATGAATTTTGATGATTTTTCATAAGTTATGATTTTTATGTTGTGTAGGAAATTTTTAATATGTTTAGTGTTCTTGATGAATTTGGATGATTCTTCAAAATCATGATTTTTGTATGATTGATGGTTGTTTTGATTGTTTAAAAATGGATGTTGTTAATTAAAAACATGTTAGAATTAATTTGGAATTTGGGGTTGTTGTTTGGTGGTGGCCGGAAATTGTGGTGGTGGTGAACCGGACCAGACCGGCCGGTCCAGGCCGGTTCAGACCCGGTCTGGGCTGGTCCATGGTGGGTCCGGGTTTTGGTCTTTGGGTTGTGTCGATGTTTGGTTGTTATGTTGTTGTTTTGACGGGTTTTAATTATGTTAAAGCATGCGGGAAATAATTAGAAACGGGTTTTAGTAAAATTGTTAAAAAGGCCAAAACAGGCCCAAACCAGCCGTGGGGCCCAGTCCAGGCCCGTATCATGTTGGCCCAAATCAGCCCGTGGGTCCCCTTGTGGGACTTGTGACGGTTTTTGAGTTATCGTCATTTTATCGCGTTTTGTAATAATTAGCAAGCGAGAAATATTAATAAGTAAAATATTTAATTAAAAGGTTTTCATTAAATTATTATTTCTCACATGTTAGAAATTATAAGACGAGATCGTAGTTTAATTTAATATTCTTTTAGTCAAACGGGTTTGGGTATGATATAATAAATCACATGTTAAAAGTTAATAAAATAACATGTAATGAATATGTTGACTTTTATGTCTAAGTCTATGTGGTAAAGACTCTGTTTCTAGCCGGTTTGACCAAACGGGTTTGGTCAAACTAATATCTAGTCAGCCCCGTTTTGACTGATGACCCGTCGCGGGACTCGGGTCGGGGATTTGTCTTCAAGTAAGATTTTATTTAATTATTGAATTAGCCTTAGTAGATATGAGGCGATATGATATTTGAATATGATTTATATGCAATTAGTCACATGATAGGATGTTTTCCCGTGACTGTGTGATTATATGGTTGGTGTCGTGTTGACTAAGTGCCCATAGAGAATTATGAGTATATGGCGTCTTGACCATTCTAATTCTAAATGAGTATCTTGGACCATTACATTGATAGGCCCGTACTATCTTTAACGAGTATATAGTTCACTGCTTGATAGCTTTTGTGTCACGGCCTGGGGGGCTTATCTCCAAGTCGGGGCATGGCATCCTAAGAGTTCCGCTTTGGGAAGGGAGCCAGCTTAAGTACTAGCCATCTCTGCTTAGGGGGTCGCCTAGTAGAGTTTCTCATAGACGGTTATGTCATGGTACGGGGAATGGAATAGCTGTTGTCGCTAGGTCTGATCAGTCTAGGACTAGGATGTTTTCCTACCTTGTGGTATAGCCTCGAGTTACAGAAGTCGACTATTGACGGTTCTAAGAACTTATGCCTGTTTGTAGAAGTCTGGTCTTTCATGTTTGTATGATTCCTATGATTTTAGAAGGTGAGATGCAAGCCGGCTAGGATTGATAGAGTTTGGATTAACGATTGGTAACTGATTCACATGATTACGTGTTGATTAGGGTTTGGGTGTATCAGGGCCATGTTACATGGTAACCGCTGAGCCAGCATACCAGCTTCCCTACCTCGTGTTATATTTTATTATCGGATTCACAGGATAGCTTTCATATGCTAGGTTATATGTTAGTTAATTGTTTCATAACATGAAAAGCATATCATATATGTTAAGGTTTTTGTATTTTCCATATACATTGCTTTTATGTTATTCATGTTTAATTAAACTCGACATTTCGTGGCTGGGAGACCTCGGAGTTACTCCCCACTGACTGTGGCTTCCGTGTTTATATTTAATGCGGTCGAACAGGTGGTGTTGCATATTTTGGGTACATGGACGAGCTAGCGAGTGAAGTATTACCTTGGACCTATATTCGGTTCATAGTTTGTATATTATTATACACACTTTTATTTCCGTATTTATACGGGAGATATGTCTCCCGTCTTGTAGATTTCTTTTGTATAATAGTATTTCCGTTTTGTAAAGACCTTTTATTTTATGACACCTTCGTTATGTTTTAGTATTATCTTTTATGTATTTAAATAATTTTTTTTTTCTTTCCGCAAATTTGAGGGTGTCACACTATCATGGAATTTTTGTTGGATGACTTTAGTGTGTATGGGAAAGACTTTGATATGTGCTTGCATAACTTGTCTTTGGTGTTGGAAAAATGTGAAGAGGTGAGTCTTGTTTTAAATTGGGAGAAATGTCATTTCATGGTAAATGAAGGGGTAGTTCTTGGTCATCTTATCTAGGAAAAGGGTATCCAAGTTGATAAAGCAAAGGTGGAAGTGATTGAGCAATTACCCCACCTTCAAACCTAAAAGGGGTGAGAAGCTTCCTTCGTCATGTCGGCTTTTATCGCCGGTTCATCAAGGACTTCTCCAAAATTGCTAAACCACATACACAACTTCTCATTTGAAGTGATGTGCGACGCAAGCGATTATGCCGTTGGCGCGGTTCTTGGCCAACGGAAGAACCCGTTAAATACTCGATTCAAAGTTGAGTATCGCTAAATACTCGATTCTAACGTACGTTAATAAGAAAGTGTTTTTGATTGTTCTTGGTGTTCACACAATTGAACGTATAAGAAAGAATTCTAGCACTATTATCCAATAACGTTTTTCTCAATAATAACTCACGAGTATAGTGCGGCTTTTTGAAAAGAAAGGTTTTGCAAAATAAAGATTTTACTTGAAAATATTAAAGACGTTTGCAAAGAAGAATTCTAGTTTGAAAAGGTTAGTTTTAAATGCATGGGAAGCATGTGTATTTATAGTAGAGAGCCAAACTAGGTTTTAATCAAAACCCTAGCTTTCTAGTCGTGGCCTCCCTTGGATAATTAGGTTGAATTTAAAACCTTAGTAAATTATGTGCCTCCCTTGTGTATCAAGAAAGATATTAGGTTTACATCTTACTTAAACCCTAATTAAACCTATAGGCTATTCCCGAGTGGCGCGGCCCATAAGCCTTCACCACCTGAAACCCGAGTCCATTGTTGGGCTTTCGTAAATTAAATTAGGGTTTTGTCTTGAACATATATGAAAACCCCAGATAGCTAGATAGCATGACAAGTCATAAGTTATTTTACTAATCAATAGAGAAATCATAATAATATTCAAACTAAATATATTTAATATATATACTTTTATTTAAAAAGATTATTTGAAACTATATTGAAAAACAATTTTGAAAATTTAAAACAGCCGCCCTATATTCGCAGCTCCAAAGTTATAGTAAGATCACCTATAACTTTGAGCTTGGCAAGTAAGGTTATAGTTAAAACAGCTATAACTCTACTTCTCAAAATTACTATTGCAATTACCGTTATTGAACGACGACCTATACTACAAAATCTTCATGGAATCTTCAGTATGTTGATCATAAATTTATTCAAATCATGAGCTCTTCATCTTGAGCTCCACAAGCTTCTTTAAGACTTTGTCTTTTATCTTGAGCTTGATAATCACTAAAATTATAGTAGAAACACCTATAACTTTACTTCAACAGTTACATAGTTATAGTACAATGACATGTAACTTTGCTTCACTTTTGCTTCATAAATCATCAAGGTTATAAGTAAACTAGCCATAACTTAAGGTGCCAAACTATGCTTAATCTAACCAAGACTAAACAAACGATTACAGACACAAGCATATATATTATACAAACATACATGTCATTATCAAAGTATAATCATATTACTATATGGTTCAACAAATTCCCCCTTTTTGATGATGACAAGCCTCTTAATGATTTGTGACTAAGGTAAGTTCCCCCTCAACATAATACTATGAAAATCATAGTGGGTAGAACGCACGATCAAAACATCATCTAAAGCTAAAGTATAAGCATCTAAGGACCTTAAGAGATTAAAGGTCTTGACAAGGAGCAAGTTAAAAGCACATATCACAAAATGAAATTAAGTTCCCAAAATAGAAACCATGACATCGTCTATGGTAACTACTAAGCAAAAACTAACATAATTCAGTCATAACCAAGGTAAAGAATAATATGGCTTAAGATGTTGGGAGAATATAGGGTAAGTATTTATCAAGCGGAGATGTAAATTTGAGTAGGCTAAGGGTATTTATAAGGTCTATCAGTCCACCATTCGCACTAAGTCATAACTAGAAATCTTACCCAAATATTTATGATGAAACAGAAATTCGTTCAATAACACCTCCTTAACACCTCCTTAACACCAAGACTGAACTTTGCTCCATCATACGAGTAACGGCACATTCCATTAGCACAATACATTCCTCCACATGTTTTTTTTTAATATTCAGCTTAGCATCAACAGACGGTTTTTTTATACCAACTTAGCATCAACATGGTGTATCCATCTAACCATCTTTGATACAAAACCACCTAAAACACTCCAACCCGATGTACCCGAGCTCCAACAACACTTATCAACTTATTCTTCTTCATATAAATTAGATTCGGTTCACTAACCTTGAGACGAATAAGCTCAAGTAACTTATCGCACATACGAGTTAGATACCGTATCTTTCAGCACCAACCACACCTTTGGTTATCTTCTCTTTTCCCTAACTTCTCTTGACTGTCTTTGGGGATGGCGGAACAGAAAACTGAAATGAAGTTTTCTTGACATATTTTGTTGGAAACACGGTGAATAATGCAGGGATTGAGTTTGTTTGTGATGGTGATTGGGTTTTATTAGAATAAAATGATTAAATATGGATAATATTGTGAGGATGGTAAAAGTGTGGGTAAATAAATGGTTATGACATAATAATGTACTTAATTTACACAAAGCAATTAATATATCAATCAATCTCACAATATAATACACACTTCTTCATAGATTATATATAGCAGCGGAGTATACGGACACAGTCATACAATATCGTCCAAAACTAGTCACTCACAAGAGCAAGAAACATTTATGATGAATTTTAATTGCCACCGATTAAACCAATTTCCAACCGCAAAGTCACAAAACGTTCTCTAGCCAATGCTTTAGTCAAATGCAGCCCATTGTTTTTCCGTACTACAAAATTCAAGTTTTACATTCCCCTTTTCTACTTGGTCTCTTAGAAAATGGTGTCTAATCTCTATGTGTTTTGTACGCGAGTGTTGCGCGGTTTTTTTAGAAAAAATAATTGCACTCGTATTATCATATAAATAGGAACACATCCAAGATTCACACCATAATCAGATAATTGTTGCTTACGCCAAAGTAATTGAGAACATACCAAGGCAGCAACAACATATTTAGCTTCTGCAGTAGATAAGGGAACTGAATTTTGTTTCTTTGACCCCCATGAGATTATACAAGGTCCAACAAATGTAGCTATGTCAGATGTACTTTTTCTGTCAAGTGAACAACCTGCATAATCTGCATCTGAATACCCTATGAGATCGAAATTGCATTCGAAAGGGACCATAGATATAATTTCGATGTACCAATTAAATACCTCAAAATTCTATTAACTGCAACCATATGTGATTCTTTAGGGCACGATTGAAATCAAGTACAAACACATACACTAAACATGATATCAGGTCTACTTGCAGTTAAATAGACAAGTGAGCCAATCATACCTTGATAAGTCGTCTCATCGACAGACTTACCATCTTCGTCTTTAGTTAGCTTCTTTTCCGTGGCCATAGAAGTGGCCATAGGATGAGAATTCTCCATTCCAAACTTTTCGGATTAGCTCTTTGATGTATTTATGTTGGTGTATCATTATACCTTCTTTTGTTTGTTGGATTTGTAAACCAAGGAAGAACTTGAGTTCTCTCATCATGCGCATCTCAATTCTGAGGTCATCAACTCTGGAAAATAATCACAGAGTTTATTATTAGTTGAACCGAAAATAATATCATCTACGTAAATTTGTACAACTAATATATCTGACCCCTTGGATTTTAGGAACAACATATCCTATTTTAAAATCGCTTTATAGTAAGAATTTTGACAATTTGTTGTACCAAGCCCTTAGTGCTTGTTTCAAACCATATAAAGCCTTATCTAGTTTAAAAACATGGTTTTGAAACTTGTTATCCAAAAATCCATGGGGTTGCTAAACAAAGACTTCTTCTTCCGAATATCCATTAAGAAACGAGGTCTTAACGGTCATTTGAAATAATTTAAGTCCTTTGTGAGCTTCAAATGCTATTAACAGTCTAATAGCTTCAAGCCGAGCTACGGGTGTAACAACCCGAAAAGTACCCAATTTGCTTAGCAATAGCTTATGGATACTTTTCAGTAGAACTTAAGTTTTTAATATAGGAATTTTTGTTCCGAGTCGTATTTTGAAATTCCGCGTTCGTATTTGGAATTTTTGAGAGATTTCATGAAAAGACCGTTTTCGGTCATCTTTGACTTTTCTTGACTTTTAAATCGTCTTTGACTTTTTCTTGACTTTTTAAAGTCGTCAATTACTTTTCTTGACTTTTAAAGTCGTCTTAAACTTTTCTGAACTTTTAAGTCATTTTTGACTTTTTCCGACTTTTTAGTCGATTTCGACTTTCGTTGACTTTTCCCGACTCGTCTCATAAGTATGAAGACCGAAATTTTATTTAAAAAAATAATATTTTTGATTTATTTTTATTTAGATTTATTAAGATTTATCATAATTTAATATAATTATTTTGAATTTATTCGGAATTTAAAGAATAACGTTTACGGTTTTAATCGAACGTCATTTAACTATTCCCGACGCATCGTAATGCGCGCAACAAAATCGAAACTCGACTTTGGCATGAGTCACCCGCGCGTGTCATCGCTTTCCACTCACCATTAGATATTTTATTTATTTTGATTAAAATAATCAAAATATCTAGATATTTAATTACTTTATCGATCCGTCAACGGAAATTACGCAAATCGAGCAAAAACAGACCCGATGATCACCTTACCCACACGGCTCACCCTCTCCTCTAATAGACTTTGATATTTTTATTTCTTTTGATTAATATATCATAATATCTAGATATTATGTTACTTTATCGATCAGTTAACGAAAACTACGCAAAACGCTCGAAATCGGACCCGACAAGCTCAACATCACACGGCTCCCTTACCACTCTTAAGCCTTGATATTTTCATTATTTTTCATTTTAATATCATAATATCTTGATATTAACTTTATCGTAAATTATATTTAATCATTTACCGTAAAATAATTATTAAACGCGAGTCAATTACGTAACAACAATTTCAAAACTCGACATCTATTCTTGCCTATATTTACACGGCTCCACCATCACTCTCCACTCACCAACAACTTTTCATCTTTCAACAAATCAAATAAAGATCAAAACATCACTTTATTTAATCGTTCTTCGTGTTCTTCATCGTTCATCAATCGTTCTTCATCGTTCTTGAGCAAAACCTCCATAAATCCTTCATTTCTTAATTAAATCCTTCCTAATTTATATTTCTAGGATCTCCTCTTCGCTCTCCATCTTCTAGTATGTTTTATTTTCAATTCCGTCAAGATCGTTTTCAACATTTAATTATGGAAAATTAAGTTTAAGTTCTAATAATTGTTTTTCTTGTTATTGCTTATAGGGGAAGAGTTTGAAGACGAATTTGGAGACTCTTATATTTTGGGTGAAGACTAGTAGAAGGGTTTCTTAATTATTACTTCTTATATTTTGTGTGCTAAGTGGTTTGCTAGCTAAGGTAACGATTCCGTTTTACTCGACGAATTAATGTCACATAGCCTTAGTTTTGTTTTTATAGGTTTTAGTTTATGTTCATGTTATGGTTATTTAGGATTTGAGTTAGTAATATAGCCTTTAGTTTTGTTTATTTGGATTTTGGTTCATCTTTATTTTTGGTTCATGTTTTTATGATTTATGGATTTTTAGTTAGTAATATGTTAAGTAGTAATTATTATGTTGGTTTATGATTTTTATGTTGTATGGAATTTTTGTGATGTTTGATGATTCTTGATGATTTTATGTTGTATGAATTTTATGATGTTTTATGTTCTTGATGATTTTTAAGTTGTAGGAAATTTTATGATGATTTAGTGTTCTTGAAGAATTTTAATGATTTTTACTAAGTTATGATTTTTTATGTTGTTTATGAAATTTTAACAAGTTTAGTGTTCTTGAAGAATTTTAATGATTTTTACTAAGTTATGATTTTTTATGTTGTTTTAGTGTTCTTGACAAATTTTGATTGATTTTTAATAAAATGGATTTTTGTAAGGATGAATGTTAAAATGGTTGTTTGATGATTAAAAACATGTTGGAATTTATTTGATGTTGTTGTTGGTGGGGCCGAATTATGTGGCTAGAACCGGACCAAACCAGACCGGTCCAGGCCGGTTCAGACCCGGTCTGGGTTGGTCAAGGGGGGTCCGGGTTTTGGTCTTTGGGTTGTGTCGATGTTTGATTGGTTGGTTGTTGTTTTGACGGGTTTTGAATATGTTAAAGCATGCGGGAAATATTAGAAAAACGGTTTTAAATAAAAAGTGTAAAATCTGCCATTTTTACCAAAACAGGCCGTGGGGCCCAAAACAGGCCCATGTGGTTCCGGCCCAATTCAGCCCGTGGGTCCCACCTTGGGACTCGTGTCGGTTTTTGAGTTATCGTCATTTTTATCGTGTTTTGTAATATTTAGCAAGTGGGAAATATTAATAATTAAAATATTTAATTAAAAAGGTTTTCATAAAATTATTATTTCTCACATGTTAGAAATTATAATACGAGATTGTAGTTTACGTTGAAATCATTTAAGTCAGGCGGGTTTTGGGTATAATATGATAATTCACATGTTAGAAGTAGTAATAAAATAACATGTAATGAATATGTTGATTTTATGTCTATGTGATAAAGACTCTGCTTCTAGCCGTTTTGATCCAACGGGTTTGGTCAAACTAAGATCTAGTCAGCCCCGATTTGACTGATGACCCGTCGCGGGACTAGGGTCGGGGATTTGTCTTCAAGTAAGGTTGTATTTAATTAATGAATTAGCCTTAGTAGATATGAGGCGATATGATATGTGAATATGATGTTTATATGCAATTAGTCACCTGATAGGATGTTTTTCCGTGACTGTTTGTTTATATGGTTGGTGTCGTGTTGACTAAGTACCCATAGAGAATTATGAGTATATGGCGTCTTGACCATTCTAATTCTAAATGAGTAGCTTGGACCATGACATCGATAGGCCGTACTTTCTTTAACGAGTATATAGTTCATGGTTAATAGCTTTTGTGTCACTGGCTTGGGCCTTTTGATACCAAGCCGGGGGCATGGCTGCCTAATTGCTTCCACTTTGGGAATGGAGCCAGCTTAAGTACTAGCCATCTTTGCTTAGGGGGTCGCCTAGTAGAGTTTCTCATGTACGGTTATGTCATGGGACGGGGAATGGAATAGCTGTTGTCGCTAGGTCTGATCAGTCTAGGACTAGGATGTTTTCCTACCTTGTGGTATAGCCTCGAGTTACAGAAGTCTTCTATTGACTGTGCTAAGAACTTATGCCTGTTTGTAGACGTATTGATCTTTCATGTTTGTATGATTCTATGAGTTCTATAAGGTGAGATGCAAGCCGGCTAGGATTGATAGAGTTTGGATTACCGATTGTTAACTGATTCACATGATTACGTGTTGATTAGGGTTTGAGTGTATCAGGGCCATGTTACTTGGTAACCGCTGAGCCAGCATACCAGCTTCCCTACCTCGAGTTATATTTTATTAACGGTTTCCATGATAGCTTTCACATGATAGGTTATGTGTTAGTTAATTGTTTCATAACATGAAAAGCATATCATATATGTTTAAGTTTTGTATTTTCTGTATACATTGCTTTCATGTTATTCATGTTTAATTAAACTCGACATTTCGTGGCTGGGAGAACTCGGAGTTACTCCCCACTGACTGTGGCTTCCTTGTTTATATTTAATGCGGTCGAACAGGTGGTGATGCATATTTTGGGGTACATGACGAGCTAGCGAGCGAAGTATTTTACCTTGGACCTATATTCGGTTCATAGTTTGTATATTATTAGATACACTTTTATTTCCGTATTTATACGGGAGATATGTCTCCCGTCTTGTACATTTCTTTTGTATAATAGTATTTCCGTTTTGTAATGACCTTTTTATGTTATGACACCTTCGTTATGTATCATTATATTTCGTTTATGTATTTAAATAATTTTTTTTTTCTTTCCGCAAATTTGAGGGTGTCACAAGTAGTCGGATCTGTTTTTGAGCGATTTGCGTAATTTTCGTTGACGGATCGATAAAGTTACAAATATCTTAGATATTCGTATTAGTTTAATCGAAAGAATTAAAATATCTTAAAGTGAGTGGAAAAAGGTGACATGGGCGTGTGACTCATGCCAAAGTCGAGTTTCGGGTTTGTTTCGGGATTTAAGTCGACTCGGGAATAATTAAATGACGTTCGGGATTAAACCGTAAAAGTTATTCTTTAATTCCTAATAAATTCAAAATAATTATATTAAATTTTCATAAATCCAAATAAATCTTAATACAAATAAATTAAAAATATTATTTTTTTAAATAAAATTTCGGTCTTCAAAATTACAAGGCGAGTCGGAAAAAGTCAACGAAAGTCAAAGTTGACTTAAAAACGGGATTCTCATGGAATCTCTCAAAAATTCCAAATACGAACTCGGAATTTCAAAATTCAACTGGAAACAATAAATTCCACTTTAAAACTTAAACAGACTGAAAAGTATACTTAAGATATTTTACTAGACAAATTGGGTACTTTTCGGGTTGTTACAGTTTCCTAACTGCGATAAACTCAAACTGAACCGCAAATACTTGGCTTGCTTGAGCAGAGACTGATGATATCCGCCTCTTTTTTGTAATTTGAAAAACTACTTGCTCTTGAACCACCTTATCATTATGGAGATCAACTGCGCGATGATGAACTTGCTCCTTAAGTAAAGGAGAAGAAAGGGGAACTTCTGCTTGCCCTGAAATTGCTTCCACGAGAGCTCCCATCTGGATAGTTTTAGACATGAGAGGACGTACCCTCATGAAAGACATGGATCTAGGGTGAAAGAACTGACATGGTTGTCACGTACCCAAATCAAAGATGATTTACCCTAGACTAGGCTAACAACATATGAATATAATTAGGGAAGTAAGGGGTTGATCTCGGGGAGACGGAGTTACTAAATAAATTGTCATGGGTGAATTCTATCAAGTTTGGTACGATTGATTGAGGTTTTGATTTGGTAAAGTAAAGCAAATAACAAGATGACTAACAATATAAAGAAAAATCTAGGGGATACGGGTTTTCCCATGTAAACTAGCATTATAATATTGTCAACAAAGGGGTAGTGAAGTCGATAAATGTTTAGGCCAAATGGTACTTCCTAGTCGGGATGAGTACTACTATACCATAGAACGGGTCCTAGCGACCTTTCGAATCTTACTAGGCCGTCCTACTATTAATGCTTTGTCTAATTCCCTACCCGCCTTTCGTTGTAAGGAAAAGAATTTAACAAGTATAGTCTAAAAATCTTGGCCTTTGATCAAAGACTAACATATGATACAAGCATGTAATACAAACAATATACCATTCACATGACCCACAATCTAACAATATCAAATGTTAATTTAACATGCTTCCCTTACACCCTAGATAAATAAACTACTAACTCATTATAAAGATAAAACTAACTACTAACAAGATGGTAAATATGAACATGAAAGCAATATGTGAAAACTGAAATGGAAATGTAAGTATAAAGCAAGAGAATAAGAATTACTAATACGAAGGAATAAGAACTTGAGTAGAAAGAAGAGAACTCCAAATAAAGCTTGATTGAATTCTTAGAACAACTTATTCATAACAAATGTAAAACTAAGACTAATACTAAAATATAAATGTAGAAGAGATGTTGTGATAGAATGTGATGTTGAAGTGTGTTTTTCAAAGCTTGTAAACCCCTTCTTTTATAGGCTCTAGAAACCGCGTCTTGATGCGTGTCTTTCATATGCGTTTATTCTCTTATTTGACACGCATTTCTATGCTTATTACGTAGCTTTTAGCTATTATTATTCCTCTATTTGCTAATTTGGGTTGTGTTGTATTTTTATAGGTTATTACCCAAAAAGGAGCAAATGCAAGCCAAATCCTATTAACAAAGTAAGTTTGAAGGAATTCAAGAGTTTTATGTCACTAGTGTCAACTGTGAAAAGCCATATCTCAAGATCGAAAATTGATAAGCCAGTGATTCCAATTGCAGATGAAATCTTATCCTCTTAGCTTTCCAACGCCACCAAAAATGCAAGATTTGACCAAGTAACGAAGAAATGGCGGCCTCTTGAAGTTCGGTGCGCATTGCAGGAAATTCGCCAAACTTTTAGTCGATCGACTAGCTGAAGTTGTCGATCGACCACTTGAAGAATTTAGTCGATCGACAGAGCTCATTAGTCGATCGACTAAAATCATCACGACATCCGTTTTAGTCGTTCGACTAGACCATTTGGTCGATCGACTAATTCTAGTAATCAGTCGGTTATTTCGTGGCTCTGACCCATTAGTTACTTAATTATTCTAACTTATGGATTTAGTATTTAAGCCTTATAAGACAGAATAATTAGGTTATCTTTTTTACACTGTTAAACATTCTAAGTTTCTTTTAGCAACTTTAGATCTAATACTTGGAATCAATATTTCTTCTTCCTTTTGGTATTGAATCCTCTTTTATATCAATTCCTTTCTCTTATTCTCGTTCTTGTTATTCACTCTCGTTCTTTAATTTCTTTGTCTATTTATTGTTATCTTTTGCCATGTTTAATTCAACTCTTATTGTTGTAGTTAATTTCATTAGATCTAACATAAGTAGCTAATTCTTCTATGCTAGGATTTAGGGGAACTGCGGTTATGCGATGATATATTTTTAGATTATTAGTTAAATCATAATTATTGATTTGTTTTGTTAATCGTTGCTTTAATTTTTAGTAAATTGGTTAAATGCATGTGACTGATTTATTAGTTTGTTAAACCTTGACCTAGATCGTAAGATATGGAAAGGGTAGAACTTGCAGCGAACAATAGAATATACTAATTTGAGCAAAAATTACTTTAGTAATTCTAGGGTGAATAGTAGACCGAAAGGAACTATCCATTACCCTTCAAACCATGTTTATGTTAATCTTTTGATTTTATCGTTGACCATCGTTGACCGTAGTAACCCGATATCTTAGCTATTTCTCGTATTATATTTTAATCCACTTTCTTCCTTTATTTCTCTTCCCTTTATTTCTCTTTCCTTCACTACTTGTAGTTTAGATAACAAACAATTTAAACCCCCAAATTTGTTACTTAGACAGAGAATTAATTAGCAAATAGAATTTCTTTAGTCTTCTTGTGGATACGATCCCGACTTCCTTTACTGCATTAGTTTAGGCCAGTTGGTTATCTTTGATTAGGTGTGCGATTTAGCCTGACAAATTTGGCGCCGTTGCCGGGGAGACGGTTTATTTTATTTGCTTTTTATTTAGTTTGTCACTACTACAAATTCAGGCAATAACAACGCCCCATCAACAACGCTTATTCACGAAAATTAAAAAAACCGTTGTCGAATGGATTATTATTTTTCCGCGGAATTTTATTAAAACTAATAACAACGGTAGTATTTTTTTGTCCGTTGTTATTAGTTTTAACAACGGGTCGAACTACAATAACCGTTGTAAATATATAAACTAATAACAACAGTTTACTCTATATCCGTTGTTATTAATTTGGCGCAAAATGAGGTAATGTAATAACAACGGTCACGAACAAACCCGTTGTTATAATGTGTTATTAATTTGGCGCTAAATTTGGCGTAAATTAATAACAACGGTATTATTTTGTTGTATGTTCTTGTTAGTTGTAACAACGGTTAGAACTTTGTTAACCGTTGTAAATATATAAACTAATAAAAACAGTTTACTATGAATAATAACCGTTGTCAATATTTGTTAATAAAGATGAGAAAAATACACAACACTAATAATACTGTACTGCAACACAAAAACACAAACACAAAGCGATTATACTGCAACACAAAACCACAAACACTAAGACTGTGACAACCCTCGCGATAGCGGAAATAAAACATAACAAGCATGCAATTTATATAGCGGAAAATACGATATTTTTGAAACTTTTAACATGCCAAAAGAAAAGTACGAGGAGAGTCAAATAATTACAAGCTAAAGTATAATATACTACAAAGAGACGTAGTCTCTCAAAACCTTATCAAATATCAAAGTTGTTTAGCAAACTAGCTAAGAAACGTCTAGGGCTGAATTGTCGAGGCCAACGCCCGCTAGCTCACACCCGAACCCAAAAACAACAAGCATAATCCATCCAAGCAACCTGTTCATCCACGAAAACATGAACGCCACAGCCAGTGGGGAGTAACTTCGGGTTCTCCCAGCCATATCACAAATAACATACATAAACGGTAATAAACATGTAGAAGCATACTTATACATATACATGTGAGATACGAGAAGTATAAATAAGCATTTTAATATATAGAGATATAGGTGCATGAAGTATAAAACTGTAAGCATCCGATTATAGACATACTCGGAAAAGACACCCTTATGCAACTATATACTCACTAGGGCTTACATCTCACCGTTAGCGGCATATACTTGATAAGATAGAACTCGACATGTAAACTGTACGCATCAGATTATAAACAGACTCGGGGAAGACACCCTTAGACAACTATATACTCACTAGGGCTTGCATCTCACCGTTAATGGCATATACTTGATAAGATAGAGACTCGACAAACAAACCATGCCAAGTCATCCAACGGTCACCAATAATCAACATATAAACATCCATCCAAACATTCGATTATAGTAACATTATCTCTCACGGTTAATGACACGCACTAGCACCATGTACATAGCAAGTATGATCAAATCGCATCCACGGGATAAGCATTTCCCTGAACGCATACACGATTAAAATTTCGTATATCTAGACTCATTTCCTCCCGGTAGGACGACGATAATAATACGGTCCTAGTCTAAACCTGGCCAGACTCTCGGAATAACATTTTCCGATTCGACATGCGATAAACATTTCGCATCCAAGACTCGGTCAAACACAGAAGCCGAGTATCCCAAATTCGGTCAACCTTCACGAAAGAGGCGGAAAGAGCACAAACATCATAAACAAGCGGTACGCTACATGCAATGACACCACCTCGCAAGTATACGAGATTCGACGGCCGGGTCAATCAACGCAATGCATTCGCCTCCCAACAACGTCGTCATATCCCCACTAAAACATGCATATAAGCATTAAGGATACATCTCCTCGTTCCGACATTCCAGTCTAACGAGCGAGGAGGTAGCCGGGGAATGAGAGTTCATAGCACTTAACAACTAGTGCTCAAATTATAACATATGTAAAACCGACTCAAAGGGGGGATGTATGAAAAACCGTCACAAAACATGCGATACAAGCGAATGAGATATCATATATTTTAAACATGAATATTTAAAGCTATTACGTAAATTTATACGATAAACGAACCATACAAACTATTATAAATGAAAGTATAAGAAAGAATAGAAAAAGAATTCCAGTGGGGTGCCAACCGGTCCATAGGACCGGCCGCCGGCTGACATCTCATCAACAAACGAAAATCAATCAAAAATACAGCGAGCTCCCAGCCGGTCAGGGGGACCGGCGGCCGGGCACCCGGCTGGGAACAACACAACACAAAAATGAAACTTTGATTCTGCTGCGTCCCTAGCCGGTCGGCTAACCGGCGGCCGGTCGGCCGGCTGGGAACAACACTCACCCGAGAACAACAATCTTCAACATCAATTTTCAACAATCATCAATAACTATTATCAACTATCAATAATCATCAACAATTATCAACAAACAACAACCATCAGCAACAAACACAAGTTCTATGAATAGTCATCCTATCCTAAATACATTTACTAACATCAAAAACACATTTAAAACACGTATTGATATCGAGTAACCCTTCACCGTTACCTTTATGCGTCTTCAATCGATTTCTAAGCCTTCCTCCACTAGATAGTAATCTTTGTCGGGGTCGTGAAGGTCTCCACCTATACAAAGACGACAAAAGATGAATATAATTCACCTTTGAGAAAGACGGAAAAATTGAAAATGAGAAAGACGGTAATTTTATTACCACATAAGGTAGAGGACGATGAGAGCGGAAGATTATGATGAAAATAAGGAGATTTGAGTGAGGAATGAAGGAGTAGTGAGGAGTTTGAGTTGATGCATAAATGGAGTTTAGGGTTTTGGTGGCTTGGTGAGGAAGAAGGAGTAAGTGGAAAAAGAATGAGGGAGATAGGGTTTAAGGGGATATAAGGGTGAGAAAGTGGAAAAATATGGAAAAAACCCAAAAGCGCCTTAAGGCGTAACTCACACGGAATTTCAAGTAAAGTCCGAAAACGAACTCGGATTTGCTAAATTAGACACGGAAACTAAGTTCTAGACTAAATCTAAAATTACGTTGAAAAATATCCGTATAATATTTTTAAATTTCAAATAGGGTACATTTGCGGGTGTTATAAAGACATACTCCCTGATCGTCTCTCTGTCATCATCTCCGTCACTGTTGTCACCGTCTGCTATTTCTTATTAATCAGGTATTATTTTTATTACTTTTGCTGAATTGTTCAATTCTAATAATTTTGCTTTATTGATTTCCTGAATTTCGTTTATTTGTGAGTTAGTTGCCTTATATATATATATTGCATTTTCTGAATTAGTTGGCTTATTATTGAATTAGTTTTAATTAGTTACTTGGCTTACTATATATATTACGAATGTAGATAGATGACTCGAACTTGGATGAATGTTGCGAATATGAGTGACCCAAACTATAAGGATGGTTTTTAGCTGAATTTTATGAAGTCGTTGCGAACAATTTGAATGGTTCTTCTAGTATTCCATGCCCTTGTGAAAGATGTGGTAATATTAGGTATATGGCTATTCCGGACGTTAAAATTTACCTAGAAAAGTATAGTTTTAGTCGATCCTATACCCGTTGGATTTTTCATGGGGAATCATTAGAGGAAGAGAATAGCTTTGAAGAATATGATCTTGAGGTATACGAAAGGATAACTGATGATCCCGAGTTTGCCGAGTATGTTGAGTTGGAAGCAGACAAGTTGAATGTTGGGTCTACAGATAATGAAGAAAAAGATGATGAATCAAATGCTTTTTAAGATAACAATATTAATTTGGATGACCTTGACAACATGTATGAGAAGTTGTGTGAGTCTGAAGCGCCTCTGTACCCTGGTTGTAAGTACACAAAAATGTCAGCTGTGGTGAAGTTGTATAATATAAAGGGGGAAAATGGGGTGAGTGACACGTGTTTCACTAGTTTATTAGCCTTGATAAACGACATGCTTCCAGATGGTAATGTTCTTCCCGTTAAGACTTGTGAGGCTAAAAAACTAATTAGAGGAGTGGGTATGAAATATGAGAAAATACATGCATGTCCAAATGACTGCGTATTGTATCGAAAATTATATCAAAACTTAACCAATTGTCCGGTTTGTTTTATGTGGCGTTATAAGGATAAGGAAGGGATCCCGGTTAAGGTGTTGTGGTATTTTCCAGTGATACCAAGATTCATAAGGATGTTTGCGAATATCAATGATTCAAAAATGTTAACTTGGCATGAAACTGGAAGAATAAATGATGGGAAGCTAAGACACCCGACAGATGGTATGCAATGGAAATCGTTCGACGCTAAGTATCCCGAGTTCGGCAATGAACCTAGAAACTTACGTCTAGCGCTGTCCACTGATGGAATGAACCCACATGGAAACATGAGTACCCAACATAGTACTTGGCCAGTAGTGTTGGCAATATATTACTTACCTCCATATGTGTGCATGAATAGAAAGTATTTGATGTTGTCGTTGTTAATTTCCGGCCCTAAACAACCTGGAAATAAAATAGATGTCTATTTGGAACCTCTTTTAGATGATTTGCGAATTTTGTGGGATAGTGGGATAGAAGTATTTGATGCATATAAGAATGAAACTTTCAATTTGAGAGCGATGTTATTGTGTACAATATCCCACTATCCGGCTTATGGCGACCTTTCTGGGCATACTGTGCATGGGAAAGAGGCTTGTCCATTGTGTGGGGGAGGATATCGAGTCTGAATACTTGAAGTGTTCTCGTAAGTGTTGAAGTAGGTGTCCTCCACAATAGTGAGCCACTTAAGAAATCTCATTAAGGAATATAATTGGGATATTTATTGACTATATATATGATTAGTCAGTTGATTAACGTAAATCAATAACGGTTGGCTGACTAGAGTTTGACGTTATTGTCGTATGACGGCGGTGATCAACTGATCCCTTTCGGTCACACCTAAAGGATGAAATCCAAATAGTAACTAATTATTTGTATACGATACAGTTAATTAGTACATTACATATATTCGATATGTACGAGAGTTAATTGTAGAAATTGAGTTAAGAACTCAAATTCGATTAAGCTTATTTTTCAATTATGCGATAATTGACTAATAAATTTATATCTTATTTTAATACGATTAAATAAGATTTTACTTAGTAATTAATCGTTAAATTACTAAATTAGTTGAGGTTTTGAGATAGAGGTAATTAGTTAATTATATTTACAAGGAGTTGTAAAATAAATTAACTAAGCATTGTGGGACCCATTATATATTGATATAATGGTAAAATATCACTTAAAATGTTAAGTACATATTATTTATTTATTTGTGTCATATAATTGTTATATGATCAAATTAACACTTAATTATATAAGATAATTAAGCATATGATTAATAAGTATTTGTGGGACAAATATCAAAAATCAAAATGGACCAAATAAGGCCTCACATGGCCGGTCAAGTAGTGATGGTGAGGGGATGAAGGTTGCTTTTGTTCATGCTCACAAGTCACATGTGATTATGACATGAATAATAACCTAAAATCATTTCATTCAACACTACACTCTACCACTTTGCATGTGAATTAAAATAAGCAAAATAAGTCCCTTATGAGGGCTACCATGACCGGCCATATTGTCTATAAAAGGGCAATATAGTTGTTCATTTTGTTTGTTCATTCTTGCTTATTTTTCATACATCTCTCAAAAACTCTTCTTCTCACTAAAACTCTCATAATACTAATATTTACTAAGTATTACTAGTGTAGTAATATATTCTAATATTGGTAGTATTATATCTATCTTATTATCTAGTTAATAATAAGAATAAATTATTTGGTATCATCTTGGTGCAACTTGAAGGAGGTCTTCTATTTTGGAGATTGTTCTTGTTCATCCATTTTTTAGCTCAAGAACAACAAGAAGGAGTTCTTGTTGTGCCCATTTAATTTCCATTTCAATGTGAGGAAATTTCTTCTTTTATTTACATGTCTTTATATTTGCATGCATGTTACATAGATTATTAAATACTAAATTAACAAGTAATTTAGTAGCTAATTAGAGGAGTCTAATTAATGTCTATGGACTTTCATGTGGTATCAGAGCTAGCTTGTAGCATGCATGTTCATTTTGGACAATTTTTATTAAAGTTATAAGATAACTAATAAATCAAAAATTTGAGTTAAAATAAAATTCTGACGAAAATTTTGGTGCATGTATACCTACTGACCTCAAAATGTTTGTGGTCTAATTTCGTGATTTTAGGGATTGATTTGCTATTTATTTTGATTTTTGGCTTTTAAACCGAGTTAACATGCATTTTATGAGTTAAAAGTTAACTAAAAATAGTTGCATGTTGATTCTGGCCATGAAATTTTAATATGATCTCACATGCATGTCTTACATATTGTATGTATAATTTCGTGACTTTTAATTAAGTATTGCATGTTTATTGATTTTTATACGATAAAAGTCGATAATATGAGATCATAATGTTCATAAAATTGAAACGTCCTTTTCTGTGACAACCCTCGCGAATGCGGAAATAAAACATACAAGCATGTGATTTAATAAGCGGAAAATACGGTATTTTAAAAACCTTTTTACATGCATATAGAAAATACGAGGAGTGTCAAATATTACAAACTATAGTATGAAATACAACAAAGAGACGAAGTCTCTCAAAATGTTATCCAACAACAAAGTTATTAGCAACTAGCTAAAATCGTCTAGAGGTGTTTCAATCCAGGGACCACGCCCGCTAGCTCACACCCGAACCCAAAATACCACAAGCAAAAAGCCATCCAATCAAGCAATCTGTTCATCCATGAAAAACATGAACGCCACAGTCAGTGGGGAGTAACTCCGGGTTCTCCCAGCCATATCACATTAAACGTACATAAAAAGAAATACAAAAGTAGATGCATGCATATATAGATATACATGTGAATTACGATAAGAATAAATAGGCAATTCAATATATCATGATAAGAGCATGTGGAATACAAATCCGAATCCATCATATTATACAAAGACTCGGGGAAGACACTCTTAGGCAACCGAATACGCTCACTAGGGCTTACATCTCACCGTTAACGGTATAAGTTTGATAAGATTGAGACTCGACAAACAAACCATGCCAAGTCATCCAAAGATCACGAATAAACCAATCATATGATCATCCATCCAAACATACAATACATTAACGACATCTCTCACGGTAAACGCCACACACTAGCACCATGTACAAACTGTATGATTAAAATCGAATCCACGGGATAAACATTTCCCTGAACGCATACACGATTCAATTAATTTCGTATATGTAGAATAATTTCCTCCTGGTAGAACGACGATATAAATACCCGGTCCTAGTCTAAATCTGGCCAGACTCCCGAAATCACATTTTCCGGTTCGACATGCGATAAACATTTCGCATCCAAGACTCGGTCAGTCATAGAAGCCGAGTTCCCCAAATTCGGTCGACATTCACGAAATAGGCGGAAAAGAGCACAAGCATCATACAAGCGGTACGCTACATGCAAATGACACCACCTCGCAAGTATACAACATTTGACGGCCGGGTCGATCAACGTAAATCGTTCGCCTCCCAACAACGTCGTCATATGCCCACTAACACATGCAATTAAGCAGTAAGGATACATCCCCTTTCCGACATTCCAGCCTTACGAATGTGGAGGTAGCCAAGGGAATGAGAGTACAAAGCACATAGGAAATTAGTGCTCAAACCGTAACATGTGTAAAAACCGACTCAAAGTGGGACATACCAAAAACCGTCACAAAACATGAGAATAAGGAATTATATAAGTTTAACTATGGAAAAAATGAGTCAATACATGATACATAAGCATTAGAACAAGTTTATGAAGCACAATAAATAAGAAACATAGATCCCCTCTCCAAAACAACGTTGTTTGGAAACCAACTAAAACAAGGGTCCACTTCAAACGGTCATAACTAGAGTTATATACATGAAAATGCAGAAATTCCAAATGGCGATGATAGCTTATCCTCTTAAGGTTCCAACGGTGGGTCACAAGCCCAAAACAAGCAAGTAACGAAGGAGATATGATCATTGTACGAAAAGGGGTCAGTGCAGGAAAACTGCAGTCGACTTTGGGAAACTGGCAGCAAGGATTGCTGCCAGCGCCAGGCAACGCTGCCAGCGTCCTACGACGCTGCCAGCGTCCAGGGAACGCTGCCAGTGTCCTGGTCTGGCAGGCACGGGTCATACGAATTTCACAATTTTCACTAAGGCATAACACAAATATCATCTAACATCACAAATCATCAATTCTCATATCAATTATCAACTAACAACAACCATCATCAACAACACAATTCCTAAGTTTACAAATCATATCAAAAATACGATTTCTAACATGGAAAACACATAAAACACGTAAATGATATAGAGTAACCCTTCACCGTTACCTTTTTGCGTCTTCACTCCGCGTCAAGGTCCTCTTCAATCAAGAAGTAGTCTTTGTCGGGATCTTGGAGGTCACCACCTACAAATAGTTAATAAAAGATTAATATAATTCACCTTGAGAAAGACGGATAATTTGAAAAGCGAGAAAGACGGTAATTTTACTACCAATACGGATAGAGGACGATGAGAGGGGAAGAATGAGACGAACCTAGGTGAATTTGAGCGAGAAATGAGGGAGTAGCGACGATTCTAAGATGGATCAAATATGGAAGCTCGGTTTTGGGGATTTCTTAGTGAGGAAGAAGGTGTTTGAGTTGTGAGGAAGTTAGGGTTATGAGGGAGTATGAGAAGGAGTAAGTGCAAAGAGTCAAGGGAAAAGTCAAATACGTCTTAAGACGTGATTTACTTGAAATCTCGCGTAAAGTCCAAATACGAACTCGGAAATCCTAAATTAGACACGGAAATTTTAATTCTAAAACTAAAACTAGATTTCGCTGAAAAGTATCCGTAAAATATTTTTACTATAAAAATAGGGTACATTTGCGGGTGTTACAATCACCCCACCTTTTAAAAAGTTTCGCCCTCGAAACTTGAGCGAAAGAAAGATACCTTAATCGAATAGGCTTGGATATTTACTACGCATAGAAGCTTTCGTTTCCCAAGTCTCTTCTTCAACATTGGCACATCTCCATAAGATTTTCACTAAAGGAACCACCTTACTTCTCAACTTCTTATCCTTGCGATCTAGGATGCGGATCGGCTTCTCTTAAAAGGACAAATTCGGTTCAAGCTCGGGCATTTCCTTTTGAAAGACATGGCTTGGATCACTAACATACTTTCTCAATTGAGAAACATGGAAAACATTATGAACCTTAGCCAAATTCGACGGCAAATCCAATTTATAAGCAACGGCACCAATCCAATTCAAAATATCAAAGGGTCCAATATATTTCGGGCTCAATTTACCCTTAACACCAAACCGTTTAACACCCTTCATTGGAGATACTTTCAAGAATACTTTATCTCCAACCTCGAACTCTAACGGCCTTCTTCGGATATCGGCATAAGACTTTTGACGGTCTTGAGCGGCTTTCATTCTATCATGAATGACCTTCACATTATCAATGGTTTCAACAAGAACATCGGGGCCTAAATCACGATTGTCACTCAATTGATTCCAACATATAGGACTCCGACATTTCCTTCCATAAAGAGCTTCATATGCAGCCATCTTGATAGATACATGATAACTGTTGTTGTAAGAAAACTCCACCAACGGTAGACTCTTTTCCCAACTAGATTGAAAGTCAAGAGCACAAGCCCTAAGCAAGTCTTCTAAAGTCTGAATAGTCCTCTCGGTCTGACCATCGGTAGCGGCATGAAATGCGGTACTCATCAACAGTTTACTACCCATGGCTTCTTGTAAAGCCTTCCAAAATCTCGAACAGAACCTCGGATCTCGGTCGGATATAATCTCCTTAGGAACACCATGGTACCTAACACTTGGTCAAACGATCAACAACAACCCAGACGACATCTTTACTTCCAACGGTCCTCGGCAAAGCCATAACAAAATCCATGGAAATAGAATCCCACTTCCATAATGGAATATCCAAAGGTTGTAGCAATCCACCGGGTCTCTTGTGTTCAATCTTCACTTGTTGGCAAGTAAGACATCTTCCAACATAAGACACAACATCGCCTTTCAAATTCGGCCACCAAAATTGTAGTTTCAAGTCTTTGTACATCTTATCACCTCCGGGGTGAATAGAATAAGGGGAAAGGTGAGCTTCATCAAGAACTCGCTTTCTCAAATCAAGAGCATTAGGAACAAACAAACGACCATGAAAACGAAGAACACCTTTATCATCAAACTTGAAATCCTTAGCTTTTCCTTCAAGAAGTTTGGCTTGAATAGACTTGTAGGTAAGATCATCAACTTGGTTTTCGCGGATCTCACGGAGAAACACCGGTTCGGCGGTCATAGCACCAACATAATCAAATCCACGATCCACAATTTCCAACTTCAACTTCCAAAACTCAACACAAAGATCAACGGGCAATACCGACATAACATTCAAAGAATGAGAAGATTTCCTACTAAGCGCATCGGCAACAACATTAGCCTTCCCTTCATGATACAACAACTCAAAATCATAATCATTCACCAATTCCAACCATCTTCTTTGTCTCATATTCAACTCTTTTTGAGTAAATATGTACTTCAAACTTTTGTGATCGGTGAATATACGACAATGAACACCAATAAGATAGTGTCGCCACACTTTCAAAGCATGAACCACAACGGCCAATTCCAAATCATGAGTAGGATAGTTCACTTCATGAACTCTCAACTGTCTCGAAGCATAAGCCACTACTTTCCTACTTTGCATAAGTACACAACCCAAACCCATCTTGGAACCATCACAATAGACATCAAAGTCTACACCATCTTCAGGCAAAGTCAACACCGGAGCGGTAGTTAACCTTTTCTTTAACTCTTGAAACGCGGCTTCACAAGCTTCACTCCATAGGAACTTGGTTTCCTTCTTCAATAATTGAGTCATCGGTCTAGCAAGCTTAGAGAAATCCTTGAAAAATCTACGGTAATAACCAGCTAAACCAAGAATACTTTGAATTTCTCTAATATCGGTCGGACTCTTCCAATCAACAACGGCCTCAATTTTCGAAGGATCCACCATTGCACCTTCTTTAGAAATCACATGGCCAAGAAAAGACACCTTAGGTAACCAAAATTCACACTTGGCGAATTTAGCAAACCACTTTTGACGACGAAGAACACCCAAAATAATCCTTAGATGAATAGCATGCTCTTCTTCGGACTTGGAGAAAATAAGGATATCATCAATGAACACCACAACACACTTGTCAAGATACTCACTAAATGTGCGGTTCATTTGATCCATAAAAATAGCGGGAGCATTGGTCAATCCAAATGGCATCACCTTGAACTCATAATGACCATACCTTGTACTAAATTGGTCTTCGGAATATCAACATCACGAACGGGAATTTGGTGATAACCGGATCTCAAATCAATCTTGGAAAAAGTAGAAGCACCCTTTAGTTGATCGAACAAATCTTCAATTCTTGGTAACGGATACCTATTCTTGATTGTAATCCGATTCAATTCACGATAATCAATAGAAAGCCTCATAGAACCATCTTTCTTCTTCACAAAGAGAACAGGAGCACACCCCAAGGCGAGGCACTTGGTCGAATAAAACCCTTCTCAATCATATCATCAAGCTGTTTCCTTAACTCTTTCAATTCGGTCGGAGCCATACGGTAAGGAGCTTTGGCTATTGGTCCGGATCCAGGTACAAGATCAATAGAAAATTCAACATCACGCTCGGGAGGGATCCCGGGCAAGTCTTCAGGGAATACATCAACAAATTCACGAACAATAGGCACATCTTCAATATTTGGCAAAGAGGTAGTTGAAGAGGTCACAATACACAAGTATGCTTGGTGACCCTTTCTTACCATACTCACCAACTTCATAGCGGAAATGAAAGACACACTTTTTCGGGAATGAGATCCCTTATAGGTTATTCTAACACCTAAAGGACTCTTTAAATAAATCTTTTGATTTCTACACTCGAACATAGCATGGTACAATGCTAACCAATCAATACCTAGTATTATATCGAACTCTCCTAGAGGAAACTTAAGGAGATTAGCGGGAAAGATAGAACCCGCAATAGATATTGGTACATTAGGATAAAGAGTAGAACAAGAGATAATTTCTCCGGATGGTAAGGATATGGGAGTATCCTCACTAGATGTAGGCTCGATAGATAACTTATTAGCATAAGTCGAAGACACAAAAGACATTGAAGCACCGATATCAAAAAGAATAAGACACGGTTGCTCTAAGATTGAGAACATACCCGTAATAATCTCCGGATGAGCATCGGCTTCGGCACGGCTCAAAACAAAGATAGAACCCTTAGGTTTAGCAATAGGAGGGGGCAACTTACGATCGGGGCAATCCTCATAACGGTGACCCGTCTTTTGGCAAAAGAAGCAAACATAGGGTCGGTTGAAACATGCCACACCGGGGTTTGGAAGTTTACAACGGTTGCAAAAGCGACCTTGAGCTTGAGGAGGAGCATATGGCTTATGAGCCACATTTGAAGTAGCTCGAGGAATGAAAGGAGCGGGAGCTCTTGTATTTGCATTGTAAGGAGGATTGAATCTCCTCTTGTTAGTGCAACAGGAGTTCAATGCCAAGCTCAAAGACAAGACCAACCAACTTATGATCAGTCCAACCATGATCCAATACCAACCTCACCCTATGTCAAAAGCTATCTTAATGCTTTTTATAGTCCAGGCCCAAGCAAACAAGCCATGACACGAGCCATTGATAGCCATGACACGAGCCAAGGCCAGCCAAGACACAAGACAGACTCACAAAACAAGCCAACAAAACCTCATGAAATTCAGTCAGCAGCAGTACCTTGGGGAGGGTCTCAGGGTAACTTCCAAGCTTAGGGACTTCAAACCAACTATGGGGCTTGGTTCTAGGGAGGGTCTACTACCTTTTTGTCCAAAGAACCTTCCTCAGAAAACGCCAGGAACACCTCTCAAAACAAGAGCCAAGTTCACCAGTCCAGTTCTCACCTATCCAAGAGTAGTGCAGCTGTCACTATCAAAGTTTCTTCTTTTGGCCAAGCAGACTCGAGGGCTTTTTGCTCAGACTTTGGGGACTAATACTACTCCAGTTTAGAACCAAAACACCAAGCAAAAGTCCACTATGTACCATATAACAAAGCAGCAGCAAGGCAACAAGAAACCTGTCTCTTTCAGAACTGTTTTTCTAATGTTTACTTTATTTCAGTTTGTATCAGTTTGTAGTTGTTATTTTTGTTTCTTTTGAGGATCATTACTAGACTTAGATGTGTTTGGACAATCAAGATGTAATCCTATTGCCTATATAAGGCTTGTTTCTAATGAATGAAAGACAGACTTGAAGTAAACACAAAAACTGAAACCTTTGTTTCTGTTAACATCTCTTGGCTGTGTGCTTGAGAAAACTTCCATTGCTTTGTGCTTGGAAGTGAGCTTAGACCCTTAGCTGTGTGCTGGGATCAAGGTTCAACCCTCAACCATTGGCTTTGTGCTTTGGGTAAGGTTCTATCTCTTTCTTTCAGCATTCAGTCCAAACAAAAACAGAGCAAACTTCTAAGTGTATGTCCTTGGCTCAATTTATGTTGTTTTAGCTTGTGTTTCTGAATAATTCTATTGCAGTTAGCATAAGAGTTAGAGGAAGACGGAGTAAACGGTCTCTTCCCAAAGACATTAGGCCTAGGAGTGAAAGAAGGAGAGGGATTATTCATCATAGCTTCATCCCTAATGGCCTTCATGGAATTCTCGGCCCATAGAGCATCGTCATATAAATCCCCAAAGGAAGTAGTATCCCTCCTCACTTTACTTTGAAGTAAAGCACTCAGCTTGTTGCGGTAGTAGAAAGCTCTGTCCTCGTCATCTTTGATAAGCCTCGGAGCAAAATGAGCTAGCTTGTTGAACTCCGTAGTGAAGTCTTGTGCCGACACGTTACCTTGCTTAAAGTCAATAAACTCCTTGAGCCTTTGTTGCTTGAGCTCCTTAGGATAGAATCTACCTTCCACTAGAGCTTTGAAACAAGACCAATTGAAATCATTTTCAAGAGTAGCGGTGGCACTAGTGATAGCCCACCAATTATCAGCTTCCCTTACAAGGAAGTGCTTTGCGATCCTCACCTTGTCCTCTTCACGGACTTGGTATAGATCAAACTGCTTCTCCATCTCTCGGAACCAATCCGATAGCTCGGTAGGGTCCAACTCTCCACCGTAAGGTATAATCTTACTCCTAGCTATTTGACCTGCTATCCAAGCGTAGCCTCCTTGATGGTTATCTTCTCTACGAGGGGAAACTTGGTTAGCTTGAGCTAAAGCCGCATCTTGTTGATTTTTCAACACTTGTGTAAGGGCTTCAAGCATAACGTTCTCAAGTAGTCGAGGTCTAACCATCTTCATAAGAAACAAAAACAAATTAAGTTAATCCTATCAATTAGCATAAACAAATAGACTACCAAGTAAAATCCTTAACTTCTACCCATCTCTCATTTATTATTTCAGGGTCAAGTAGTTTAAGTTTAGGGTTCACGTATGTGCGTCGGGAGCGATAAAGCTCTGATACCAACTGTGACAACCCTCGCGAATGCGGAAATAAAACATACAAGCATGTGATTTAATTAGCGGAAAATACGGTATTTTAAAAACCTTTTTACATGCAAATAGAAAATACGAGGAGTGTCAAATATTACAAACTATAGTATGAAATACAACAAAGAGACGAAGTCTCTCAAAATGTTATCCAACAACAAAGTTATTAGCAACTAGCGAAAATCGTCTAGAGGTGTTTCAATCCAGGGACCACGCCTGCTAGCTGACACTCGAACCCAAAATACCACAAGCAAAAAGCCATCCAATCAAGCAACCTGTTCATCCATGAAAAACATGAACACCACAGTCAGTGGGGAGTAACTCCGGGTTCTGCCAGCCATATCACATTAAACGTACATAAAAGGAAATACAAAAGTAGAAGCATGCATATATAGATATACATGTGAAATACGATAAGGATAGATAGGAAATTCAATATATAATGATAAGAGCATATGAAGTACAAGTCCGAATCCATCATGTTATACAAAGACTCGGGGAAGACACTCTTAGGCAACTGAATACACTCACTAGGGCTTCCATCTCACCCTTAGCGGTATAAGTTTGATAAGATTTAGACTCGACAAACAAACCATGCCCAGTCATCCAAAGATCACGAATAAACCAATCATATGATCATCCATCCAAACATACAATACATTGACGACATCTCTCACGGTAAACGCCACGCACTAGCACCATGTACAAACTGTATGATTAAAATCGAATCCACGGGATAAACATTTCTCTGAACGCATACACGATTCAATTCATTTCGTATATGTAGACTAATTTCCTCCCGGTAGAACGACGATATAAATACCCGGTCCTAGTCTAAATCTGGCCAGACTCCCGAAATCACATTTTCCGGTTCGACATGCGATAAAAATTTCGCATCCAAGACTCGGTCAATCATAGAAGCCGAGTTCCCCAAATTCGGTCGACATTCACGAAAGAGGCGGAAAAGAGCACAAACATCATACAAGCGGTACGCTACATGCAAATGACACCACCTCGCAAGTATACAATATTTGACGGCCGGGTCGATCAACGCAAAACGTTCGCCTCACAACAACGTCGTCATATGCCCACTAACACATGCAATTAAGCAGTAAGGATACATCCCCGTTCCGAAATTCCAGCCTTACGAACGTGGAGGTAGCCAAGGGAATGGGAGTACAAAGCACATAGGAAATTAGTGCTCAAACCGTAACATGTGTAAAAACCGACTCAAAGTGGGACATACCAAAAACCGTCACAAAACATGAGAATAGGGAATTATATAAGTTTAACTATGATAAAAATGAGTCAATACATGATACATAAGCATTAGAACAAGTTTATGAAGCACAATAAATAAGAAACATAGATCCCCTCTCCAAAACAACGTTGTTTGGAAACCAACTAAAACAAGGGTCCACTTCAAACGGTCATAACTAGAGTTATATACATGAAAATGCAGAATTTCATACGAATTTCACAATTTTCACTAAGGCATAACACAAATATCATCTAACATCACAAATCATCAATTCTCATATCAATTATCAACTAACAACAACCATCATCAACAACACAATTCCTAAGTTTACAAATCATATCAAAATTACGATTTCTAACATGGAAAACACATAAAACACGTAAATGATATCGAGTAACCCTTCACCGTTAACTTTTTGCGTCTTCACTCCGCGTCAAGGTCCTCTTCAATCAAGAAGTAGTCTTTGTCGGGATCTTGGAGGTCACCACCTACAAATAGTTAATAAAAGATGAATATAATTCACCTTGAGAAAGACGGATAATTTGAAAAGCGAGAAAGACGGTAATTTTACTACCAATACGGATAGAGGACGATGAGAGGGGAAGAATGAGACGAACCTAGGTGAATTTGAGCGAGAAATGAGGGAGTAGCGACGATTCTAAGATGGATCAAATATGGAAGCTAGGTTTTGGGGATTTCTTAGTGAGGAAGAAGGTGTTTGAGTTGTGAGGAAGTTAGGGTTATGAGGGAGTATGAGAAGGAGTAAGTGGAAAAAGTCAAGGGAAAAGTCAAATACGTCTTAAGATGTGATTTACTTGAAATCTCGCGTAAAGTCCAAATACGAACTCGGAAATCCTAAATTAGACACGGAAATTTTAATTCTAAAACTTAAACTAGATTTCGCTGAAAAGTATTCGTAAAATTTTTTTACTATAAAAATAGGGTACATTTGCGGGTGTTACATTTTATGATCATGAAAATTTTTGGTACATTTTACATTTGTATTTTAATCATCTTGGTGAAAGTTCATAATTTGTTGCACTGTTTTACTATATTTAATGATTTTTATTTGATAAAACCATTAAATACAAAGTTATTTGTTTATAAAATTAATTTAAATTTTTTGAGCAAATGTTTTTTATTTTTAGAGTTCCTGGAAATTTTCCAGAATGTACAAAATTTTTGGTTTCAAATTTTTATGATGTTTATAGTTTGTTTTGGGTTTATTTCATAATTGTTATGATTAAACCGTTATATTTAGCAAATGAAATTAAATCGATCTAATTAATGACCAACAAAATTAGTAGGGACTAATTTTGAGTTCTAAAACATTTTAGTTAATTATTTTGAATTTAAATGTGATTTAAATGTTGATATTGGTTTTTCATGGTTAAAAATCAATAAATCCCGTAAAATCGAGCTACAATGAGCATGAATGTTTTTAGGGCGATTTTCGCATGAATTTTGCAGCAATTTATTTTATTTATGGTTGAATGAATGAATGTAATTTATTTATTAATTTATGCAAATTTTGCACCTAGTATGACCTAGTTATTTTTTAATCGTTATTACCCGTAATGTAAGGGAATAATGGTTTGGTTGTAATTTTATTGCGATCTCGTATCGCCGGTTTGTATAATTTAATAATTTCATTTTATAGAATAAATGTATAGGAATTTGTATATTTGTAATTATTTTTATGAAGACCGGTGACTCTCTCAAGACGGTGCCATTTTTGGAAGGTGTTCCAAGTGAAGAGGCAAGGGACCAAGGAGTTGATTTTCGAATTTGTAATTATATAGTTAATTTGATTAGCTAAGTGGCCATACTAGGATTTTTGCCATTGCTTGTTGCTTGGTTTATTTCCGCTCATGCCAAAATCGTCACACATGCATTTTATTTTCCGTTATTGTCAATTCAACGTTATTCACAATTCACCGACTTAGTTCACTTATAGGGAATTAATAACTAAATTGACAAGATCTCTCACATATTTAAAAAATTGAGATTAGCCTTACCAATTAGTAACACCTATGAATCCCGTGTTCATTAGGGCTACCACGCTCGTGGGTCCCTTTTTTACCTCGGGTAAGTATGGTGATACTGTTGGAGTAGGTGTCCTCCACAATGGTGCGCCACATGATAAATCTTATTAAGGAATATAATTGGGATATTTATTGACTATATATATGATTAGTCAGTTGATTAACGTAAATCAATAACGGTTGGCTGACTAGAGTTTGACGTTATTGTCGTTTGACGGCGGTGATCAACTGATCCCTTTCGGTCACACCTAAAGGATGAAATCCAAATAGTAACTAATTATTTGTATACGATACAGTTAATTAGTACATTACATATATTCGATATGTACGAGAGTTAATTGTTAGAAATTGAGTTAAGAACTCAAATTCGATTAAACTTATTTTTCAATTATGCGATAATTGACTAATAAATTTATATCTTATTTTAATACGATTAAATAAGATTTAACTTAGTAATTAATCGTTAAATTACTAAATTAGTTGAGGTTTTGAGATAGAGGTAATTAGTTAATTATATTTACAAGGAGTTGTAAAATAAATTAACTAAGCATTGTGGGACCCATTATATATTGATATAATGGTAAAATATTACTTAAAATGTTAAGTACATATTATTTATTTAATTGAGTCATATAATTGTTATATGATCAAATTAACACTTAATTATACAAGATAATTAACCATATGATCAATAAGTATTTGTGAGACAAATATCAAAAATCAAAATGGACCAAACTAGGCCATTGTGGCCGGTTAGATTGTTAGTTACATGGTGATGATTGTTGCTCTTGTTTACACTCTTTAGTTACTAATTGAAAGTGACATATCAAGTAGTAATAATCATCACATATACTACAACACTCCACTCTAATGCATGTGATCAAATTAAACAAAATAAGAGTCCATTTTTGGACTAAGTGGTCCGGCCAAATTGGCCTTATAATGAACAATTGTTGTTCATTTTTCAACTACTTCATTTTGTGCAATTTTACACTTCTCTCTAAAATCCTTCCTCTCACTAAAAACTCTCATATACTAATATTTCCTAAGTATTACTAGTGTAGTAATATAGTCTAATATTAGTAGTATATCATCTATCTTATTATCTAGTTAATAATAAGGGTAGATTATTTGGTGTCATCTTGGTGCAACTTGAAGGAGGTCTTCTAGTTTGGAGATTTCTTGTGTTCATCCATATTTGTAGCTCAAGAACAACAAGAAGGAGTTCTTGTTGTGCCCATATATTTTCCATATCAATGTGAGGAAATTTCTTCTTTTATATAAATGTCTTTATATTTGCATGCATGTTACATAGATCATTAAATACTAAATTAACAAGTAATTTAGCAATTAATTAGAGGAGTCTAATTAAGGTCTATGGACTTTCAGATACGATCACAAGCTAAAATTGGATTGGACTCAACGAGATAAGCGTTATCTTGGGACTAGGAGATGGATTTAGTTGAAATCCGTCAACCAAGAGTTCTAAAGGGTAGAATTAGTCAAGTAATGACTTACCATTTTTAGATAAAGGTAGCATACGATGACTATTTTTATTTAAAGATGGGTCTTGGAATCATTTATATAATTTAGTGAGAGGTCATTATATAAATGCTAAACTTGTTAAAATGTTTTTCAAGTAAATTAACAATGAATGTTTATATATTTCTTTTTGTTGTTGTAACCATATTCGCACAATGTCAACTTCATCAAACAACGCAACCTTGGGTAAGGACTCATGGTTGAGATCCGTCATGGACAAATGTGTCCTAAAAGATGACGGTAGTAACTTAGTTGAATGGGAATCAACGATCAAGAACGCCGCGATATCTGATAACGTGCTTCGCTACTTGGTCGAAGAGCCCCCCACCGAACCGGCGCCAAGAACGTCCGCGGTGATTCGAGTCAAATATGACCTTTATTTGAAGGTTGCCAATGACGTCAAGAATGTCTTGATTTGGTCAATCTCACCCAAACTCAAACTCCAATTGATATCTCTCGATGCATATGCGATATTCACGAGGATTACGTCAATGTTTTCGCAAGCCCCTGAAATTCTCCAATATGAGGCGGCTACGAAATTCTTTGACACTAAGCTTCAAAGGGGAAAAAACGTTGGCCCACACGTGCTCAAAATGGTTGAGCACACCGACACCTTAGAGCGTCTAGGGTGCAAAATTCCGAAGCAATTGGTGGTGGGTAAAATCCTTCATTCACTCACACCTAAGTACACCCAATTTAGGGTGAATTATAACATGAATGGCATGGAAAAGAGTTTCCATGAGCTCCATGCCCTCCTCACCCAAGCGGAGAGGGACATGGAGGCTAGTGGGAGTGAGCCCAAGGACGTTCATTCAATGAAATTGAAGAACATGAGCCTTGGGGTAAAGAAGGACAAAGGAAAGGGTAAGACTCTTTTCAAGAAAATCGGCAAGGGAAAGGGCAAGGTCTTTTATAAGCCCAAGCTCAAAGTCAACAAACACGTGGAGGCGGATTGCTATTATTGTAATGGCAAAGGGCATTGGAAACGCAATTGCCCCAAATACTTGAAAGACAAGAAGGACGGTTGTGTGACAACGTCAGGTAAAATTCTTTCATCACTCTATATGATTGATATTAACTTTGCTAGTACATCTTCTTGGGTATTTGATACCGGTTGTGGTTCTCACCTTTGTAATCATGTACAAGGGCTGAAGGACGCGCAAGCACTAGCCAAGGGTGACGTGGACCTGCGCATGGGAAATGGAGCTAAGGAAGCCGCAGTTTGCGTGGGCACCTACGTTCTTCTTCTGCCTAATGGTTTAGAGTTGTATTTAAATAATTGCTATTATGTACCAACTATTACCAAGAAAATTATCTCCATTTACGTGTTAGACATGGAAGGGTTTTCATTTTGTATTAAGAACAATTGTTGTACTTTTTCTTTAAATGAAATGGTTTATGGCGAGGCCATTTCTATTGGAGGTATTTATGTTATTGATATTGCAAAAGAGGTCTATCATGTAGAAAACAAGAAGCTCAAAACAGGTGAACCTAATCAATCATACCTTTGGCATTGTTGTTTAGGGCACATAAACGAACGACACATAAAGAGACTTGTTTAATCTAAAGTACTCAAACCATTCGATTACGAATCTTATGGTGTATGCAAATCTTGTCTTCTAGGCAAGATGACTCGTGCTCCTTTTACGGGAAAAGGGACACGAGCAAGTGAAGTATTAGGACTTATACATACGGATGTATGCGGTCCAATGACTATCCAAGATAGAGGTGGTTATCACTACTTCATTACTTTTACCGACGACTTGAGTAGATATGGATATGTCTACTTGATGAGGCATAAAAGTGATGATTTTGAAAAATTCAAAGAATTAGTCCTACGATCCGATCGTGGTGGTGAATACTTGAACAATGAATTTGATTCACACCTAAAAGATTGTGGTATAGTATCACAATGGAATCCTCCCGGGACACCTCAATTAAATGGTGTGTCCGAAAGGAGAAATCGAACTTTACTAGATATGGTTCGATCTATGATGAGTCTGACAGAGCTTCCTGATTATTTTTGGGGTTTTGCCATCTTATCTGCAATATTTTCACTAAATCGAAGCCCGACTAAAGCGGCAAACAAGACTCCATATGAGATATGGACAGGGAAAGTCCCTTATTTGTCGTTTATGAGAATTTGGGGATGCGAGGCTTTTGTTAAGAATAAGTCTGATGATAAACTCGCACCCAAATCTGACAAATGTCTGTTTGTAGGATATCCAAAGGAATCACGTGCTTATTACTTCTACAATAAACACGAGGACAAAGTGTTTGTGTCTCGTGATGCAGTCTTTTTAGAAAATGATTTTATTTCTAAAAGACAGAGTGGGAGAAAATTTGAACTTGATGAAGTCCAAGAGCCACAAACCGAAAAGGACGACGAGGAAAACGTTCCCTCTTCGTCTGACACGGTCATTATTCCTTCGGAACCAAGGAGGTCAAGCAGAATTAGTCATCAACCTGATAGATACCTTGGTATTATAGAGGAAGGTGATGACTATAATGTGTTACTTTTTGAAAGCAACGAACCTACTACCTACAAAGCAGCCATTTGTAGTCCTGACTCAAAGCTATGGCTAGGAGCCATGCAATCCGAAATGGATTCTATGTACGACAATCAAGTATGGGACTTGGTTGATTTACCTAAAGAGGTAAGACCTCTTCAGTGTAAGTGGATCTATAAGATCAAAAGTGTTATAGATAAACATAATGATGTTTACAAAGCTAGATTGGTGGCAAAAGGTTTCAACCAAGTTCATGGTCTTCACTATGACGAAACCTTCGCCCCAGTCGCCATGCTTCGATCCATAAGGATTATCTTAGCGGTTGCCGCATTTCATAATTATGAGATTTGGCAAATGGATGTCAAAACCGTCTTCTTGAATGGGATTCTAGAAGAGGAAGTGTACATGACACAACCTGAAGATTTTGTGGATCCATCAAATCCTAAGAAGGTATGCAAATTTAAGAGATCCATCTATGGTCTTAAACAAGCATCCACGAGTTGGAATCATTGTTTCGATCATGTAATTAAACAAAATGGTTTCACTCGAAGTGTCGAGGAACCATGTTTATACATGAAGTTTAGTGGGAGTAAAGTAACTTTTCTAGTCTTATATGTAGATGACATACTACTCATTGGGAATGATATTCCAATGCTCACTTATGTGAAGGAGTGGCTAGGGATACATTTCCAAATGAAAGACTTAGGAGAGGCCCAACGCATCTTAGGTATCCGGATCTATAGGGATAGATCTAAAAGGATACTAGCATTAAGTCAAGAGACTTATATTGATAAGATTCTTGATCGGTTCAACATGAAAGACTCTAAGAGAGGCTTTATTCCTATGGGAAGTGGGATCACTTTGAGCAAGTCAGAGTGCCCTACGAAAACCGAGGAGATTGAACACATGAAATTGATCCCTTACGCTTCAGCCGTTGGATCAATCATGTATGCTATGATGTGCACTCGTCCCGACGTTGCATATGCCTTGAGCATGACAAGTCGTTACCAAGCAAATCCAGGTGAGAGTCACTGGATAGCCGTAAAGAACATCCTTAAGTACTTCAGAAGGACTAAGGATTCATTCTTAGTGTTTGGAGGCGAGACTGAGTTACGTGTAAAGGGTTACACAGATGCCAGTTTCCAAACAGATAGGGATGATATGAAATCCCAATCCGGCTACGTTTATATGATGAATGGAGGAGCTGTTTGCTGGAAGAGTTTTAAGCAAAGCGTTACAGCGGATTCTACAACATAAGCAGAGTACCTTGCAGCGTCTGAAGCTGCAAAGGAAGCTGTGTGGATTCGACAATTTTTGGAAGGACTAACAGTAGTCCCTACTGCCAAAGATCCTATCACGATTTATTGTGATAACAGTGGGGCTATTTTTCAAGCAAAAGAGCCCAAGTCTAGTGTAACACCCGCAAATGTACCCTATTTTATATTAAAAATATTATACGGATACTTTTCAGCGAAATTTTAGTTTTAGTCTAGAATTAAATTTCTCGTGTCTAATTTAGAAATCCGAGTTCGTTTTCGGACTTTACTCGAAATTCCGAGTAAGTTACTTCTTAAGGCGCTTATGGGCTTTTTCCCATAATTTTTCCACTTACTCCCTTACACTACCCTTAAACCCTAAAGTCCCTCATTCTTCCACTTACTTTTTCTTCCTCACCAAGCCACCAAAACCCAAAACACCATTTATGGATCAACTTAAACTCCTCACTACTCCTTCATTCCTCACTCAAATTTCCTTATTTTCATCTTAATCTTCCGCTCTCATCGTCCTCTATCTTAATTGGTAATAAAATTACCGTCTTTCTCACTTTTCAATTTATCCGTCTTTCTCAAAGGTGAATTATATTCATCTTTTGTCGTCTTTTTATAGGTTGAGACCTTCAAGACCCCGACAAAGGTTACTATCTAGTGGAGGAAGGCTTAGAAATCAATTAAAGACGCGAAAAGGTAATGGTGAAGGGTTACTCGATATCATTTACGTGTTTTACCTGTTTTCTATGTTAGTAATCGTAATTAGAAGAGGATTAGTAATCATAGGAATTGTATAATTAATGATGGATGTTGTTAGTTGAGAAATGATATGAGAATTGATGATTTATGATGGTAGATGATAATTGTTGAATGTTAAGCCTTAGTGAAGGATGACTTTTTCGTGCATAATACACCCCAGCCGGCCGACCGGCAGCCGGTCAGCTGACCGGCTGGGGAGTCGCTGTATATTATTAATGTTACGTAAGAGTTTATGCATGATTTAGGTCTCAACCAGCCGACCGGCTGAGACACCTCTGCTTTTGCCTTAATGTTCTCGTGTGCCTTTGGTCCCAGCCGGGTAGCCGGCAGCCGGTCCCATTGACCGGCTCGGACACACTGCTCTTTCATTTGATTTTTCATATGACATATGGTACCAGCCGGGTGGCCGGCAGCCGGTCCACCTGGCCGGCTGGCACCCTGCTGGAGTTTCTTTGTAATTCTTATTTACGTTTTCATTATAATATTTCCGATGGTTCATTTATCGTATAAATTTACGGAATGACTTTTAATATTAATGTTTTGAATATATGATATTTTATTCGCTTGTATCGCATGTTTTGTGACGGTTTTTGGTTTGTCCCACTTTGAGTGGGTTTTTACACATGTTACGGTTTAAGCACTAATTTCCTATGTGCTTTGTACTCTCATTGCCTTGGCTACCTCCACATTCGTAAGGCTGGAATGTCGGAACGGGGAGTGTATCCTTACTGCTTAATTGCATGTGTTAGTGGGCATATGACGACGTTGTTGGGAGGCGAACGCTTTGCGTTGATTGACCCGGCCGATAAATGTTGTATACTTGCGAGGTGGTGTCAACTGCAAGTAGCGTACCGCGTGTTATGAGGCTTTTGGTCTTTTCTGCCTCTTTCGTGAATGTCGATCGAATTTGGGGTATTCGGCGTCTATGATTGACCGAGTCTTGAATGCGAAATGTCATCGCTTGTCGAATCGAAAAACATTTATTCCGAGAGTCTGGTCAGGTTTAGACTAGGACCGTATATTATCGTCGTCCTACCAGGAGGAAATTAGTCTACATATACGAAATGTAGCATCGTGTATGCGTTCAGGGAAATGTCTTATCCCGTGGATGCCTTTTAATCATACTTGCCATGTACACGGTGCTAGTGCGTGGCATTTACCGTGAGAGATGTCGTCAATGTATTGGTATGTTTGGATGGATGATTACATGATTGATTATTCGTGATCATTGGGTGACTTGGCATGGTTTGTTTGTCGAGTCTCAATCTTATCAAACTTATACCGCTAACGGTGAGATGCAAGCCCTAGTGAGTGTATGGTTGCCTAAGAGTGTCTTCCCCGAGTCTTTCTATAATATGATGGTTACGGATTTGTACTTCATATGCTCTTATCTTTATATATTGAATTGCCTATTTATCCTTCTCGTATTTCACATGTATATCTATATATGCATGCTTCTACTTTTGTATTTTCGTTTATGTACGTTTAATGTGATATGGCTGGGAGAACCCGAAATTACTCCCCACTGATTGTGGCGTTCATGTTTTTCATGGATGAACAGGTTACTTGCTTGGATGGCTTTTTGCTTGTGGTATTTTGGGTTCGGGTGTGAGCTAGCGGGCGTTGGTCTGGATGAATCACCTCTAGACGTTGTTTAGCTAGTTTGCTAATCACTTTGATATTTGATACATTTTGAGAGACTACGTCTCTTTGTAGTATATTTTATATTTCGGTTTGTAATTATTGACATTCCTCGTACCTTTCTAATTGCATGTGAAAAGTTTTAAAAACACCGTATTTTCCGCTATATTAATCACATGTTTGTATGTTTTATTTCCGCATTTGCGAGGGTTGTCACAGTTGGTATCAGAGCTTTATCGCTCCCGACGCACACACGTGAACCCTAAACTTAAACTACTTGACCTTGAAATAATAAATGAGAGATGTGTAGAAATTAAGGACTTTACTTGGTAGTCTTGGTGTACTTGATGTTTGTTAGGTTCTAACTTGTTTGTTGATTGTGTTGAGTGATGTTATGTTTGTTTGTATCTACCGTCTTGAGGAGGATCATGTGTTACCTAGAAGAAGTATCCTCTACCGAAGATTGAAGATTGACAAGCCTAATTGAAGTGTATTCCTTCCTCATCGATGTTTTCTCTCGTCCTTAATGTATCATGCTCTCTTCATTCTATCTAAGTGCTTGTTTATCATCTAACGTCTTCTCCCCTTGGAGATTACTCTTGTTACTTCCCTCCTCCTTATCAATTTGTATCCTTACCTTCCTCATGTAACATTTTTATGGATGTCATACCCATTTGTTTGTGGTATATTATACTTGGTCGGAAGAACTTTGAACTTTGCGGAATATTAGTGTTTGTTAGAATGAATTTGTGATTTGAGGAAAATGGTGTAGATCTAAATTCACCCTATAGTGGTGATTGGTTGTATCTCTAAAAAATGGTGGTAAGATAAGTTCGATGATTTTAATGCTAAATGCTTTCCATGACTCATGTGTGAATAGTTCATGGTATTTGATGGTGTAAGGTTGAATGAGTTGGCTAGGACTCCTTAACCCATTAGTGATTTAATCTTTTGAACTTAGGAGTTTGAATGATGCCTTGAGGTGTAAAATGCTTTTGAGACTAAGTGACTTCTTGTGGATTCTAGTTTATGTGTTAGAGTATACGCTTGGTGGAAAAGTACTTGACTATAATTCTTGGATTTAAAAATATGATCTTATATTATGGTATCGGAGACTTGGTTGAGGTAGTAAGTCGTCATGATAGATTAAACCATGTTACTTAAGGATTATGGCATGAGTGGAATTTGATTAGATTGGCTATGACGGTGATGCCTTAAGATGTTGATGATGACGTTTTGTTCGGTGTTCTACCTTGTGGGCCATAGAAGTTGAAAAGAGATTAGTATGAAGAATTCCTTGTTAGACCTTCGGTTTTGAAACCTTTGAGAATGTGTCAAATTTTGGAGTTGAGAGAATGTTACTATGCTTGAGTTGCAATTCCGCAATTGGGAATCCGTGTTATATAAAAGGATGGATGAATTGGGTTGTAATCGATTTGTAAAATCTAGTTGTACCTTACTTTGATAATTTGTCGTACGAGGGTCCCTTGTAAGAGACCTTTGTTATTGGGGTGAGTTGCTTTGCTATCACCTTGAGTCTGAAAGGAGAAATTTTGTGGATTAAACTTTAAACCTTTACCCGTATCATTATCCCTTTCCATTTCCTTTCATGCAAGTTCCTACTAAGCCTGATTCCTAGGAAAATGTTTTCTCTTATCTTTTCCATTGCATGGCTATCTTCATAGCTATATTTATCCAATTTCTAGCTCTTGGTTCCCTACCTTTAGCGTCCCTCTAATTTTCGTCTGATCTATCGCGTTCGTGTTTCCCTCGAAATCTTCTATCGTTTCCAATTTCATGGTGTCATTGTCTTTCCTCTGGTGAGATGATTGGGTTGTTAGCTTGCTTGCTTCGTGTTGATTTTGACCATGAATAGGATTAAGATTTAAACCTTAGGATGAATCTGTTGGTGGTATTGTACTCTCTTGATGGCTTCATTTATTGAGCTTGCTATTGTAGTGCTATTTTGGGAATCGAGTTGAGCGTGATGATAGTTCGTTGTTGTTGGGTATCATAACGGTTGCTTGGGATATCATTTGGGAATTATATGTCTCTAATTGGTGGATTCTAAAAGAGACTTTGCTTTAGGGTAATTAAGCCGGTAACCAAAGTTTGAGGAGTATTGTCATAGATGAAAATTGATTCATTTTGAGTTTTAGATGAACTAGATGATTTGAATGGTTGTCTGATTGCCAAGTGATTGGCCATTTGTGGTTTGGAATTAGTAAATCTCTTATATCCTTAAGGAATCATAGTTTGAGATTGAGAAATGTTCGTTGCAAGCTTTGGATAGTGAGTGCTCAGTTGTTATGGATTATAGAGTTAGAATGGTGAACCCATTTATCTTGAGGATTAGTAACCACCATAGTTTGCTAATGTGACTATTTATATTTGAGGCTTCGAGGAATATTTTCATAAGTGAAGATAGTTGCATCTCGAGTTATAGTTGAGCTAACTAATTTGATTAATGGTCGCATTGCCATGTGTTTGGCAAAATATTAGTGATTTGGGATCTGTGCCCGACCTTTCTGGAGGTATTGTGTTTTAATTTTTAAGAATGAGAAGTCCATCATAAATTTAGGATAATGAGTTTTGGAATAAATTGGATCAGAGGATTTTATGGTAAGGACCGTTCACTTTGTGGTTGTTAGTAGATATCGTCCCCTAAGATGAGATTTCTTTGGTTAGTGGTCTCAGATAGAGTATGATGAATCTAAGGATTTTATAGTACGTTAAAGGACCTCTCCTGCAGATTACAATCTATGGACCCTAGTCGATGCTAATTAGGTTTGAATGGTTAGGTTGATGACTTGAGGTCTCGTGGTTATGAAGGATTTCAGTAGAAATCTAATGATTGAAAATGTTGAGGTGTAACTTGGGTAAATTACAACCTCTTGAGGATTAGAGTATTACTAGAGTTAGTACTATCGAATTCTTGTAGATCTTCGTACCGATTTTATCGTGATCTTCCTATCCCTAAGAGTTCAATTTGTTTTATTTTTGAGTGTTTTGTGTATATTTTGTTACCCTGAATTGTGTGTGAGATGTGCGAGTCGCTCTGTGTTTGTGTAATGTCTTGTTATTTTGATTTTATCTTTGAGAAAACCTTCAAATTTCCATATTGTATTTCTAATTTAACTTTTCAAAGAAGTCTAAAGATGGATTCTGTACCCTCTTTTTGGAGAAAATGGATTTCTTTTGCTTTTATATTTGGATTTTGCGTTTAGTTGGATGTTAGACTTATTATTGGAGACGTCTGGTGACTAGTCCTACACTTACTAACGTTTGTTTTGAATTTCGATTTCACTATTTCGACATTAATTTAATTTGGATAACTAGAGTACTCGTTCGCGACGGGCACTCTTGCGATCCGTAAATAAAGTTTCGCACTTGTGAAAATATCCTTAAACCATTTTCGAGATGAACCTCGTTTCATAAATATTTCCCTTATAAAAGTTTTCGTATTAATTTTGAAAACCGATTCTTGTCCCTGATACTTTTATTTTCTACTCTCAAGTTTCGAGGACGAAACTTTTTAAAAAGGTGGGGTGATTGTAACACCCGCAAATGTACCCTATTTTTATATTAAAAATATTATACGGATACTTTTCAGCGAAATTTTAGTTTTAGTCTAGAATTAAATTTCCCGTGTCTAATTTAGAAATCCGAGTTCGTTTTCGGACTTTACTCGAAATTCCAAGTAAGTTACGTCTTAAGGCGCTTATGGGCTTTTTCCCATAATTTTTTCACTTACTCCCTTACACTACCCTTAATCCCTGAACTCCCTCATTCTTCCACTTACTCCTTCTTCCTCACCAAGCCACCAAAACCCAAAACACCATTTATGGATCAACTTAAACTCCTCACTACTCCTTCATTCCTCACTCAAATCTCCTTATTTTAATCTTAATCTTCCGCTCTCATCGTCCTCTATCTTAATTGGTAATAAAATTACCGTCTTTCTCACTTTTCAATTTATCCGTCTTTCTCAAAGGTGAATTATATTCATCTTTTGTCGTCTTTTTATAGGTTGAGACCTTCAAGACCCCGACAAAGGTTACTATCTAGTGGAGGAAGGCTTAGAAATCAATTAAAGACGCGAAAAGGTAATGGTGAAGGGTTACTCGATATCATTTACGTGTTTTACCTGTTTTCTATGTTAGTAATCGTAATTAGAAGAGGATTAGTAATCATAGGAATTGTATAATTAATGATGGATGTTGTTAGTTGAGAAATGATATGAGAATTGATGATTTATGATGGTAGATGATAATTGTTGAATGTTAAGCCTTAGTGAAGGATGACTTTTACGTGCATAATACACCTCAGCCGGCCGACCGGCAGCCGGTCAGCTGACCGGCTGGGGAGTCGCTGTATATTATTAATGTTACGTAAGAGTTTATGCATGATTTAGGTCTCAGCCGGCCGACCGGCAGCCGGTCAGCCGACCGGCTGAGACACCTCTGCCCTTTGCCTTGATGTTCTCGTGTGTCTTTGGTCCCAGCCGGGTAGCCGGCAGCCGGTCCCCTTGACCGGCTGGGACACACTGCTCTTTCACTTGATTTTTCATATGACATATGTGAAAGTCCATAGACCTTAATTAGACTCCTCTAATTATTTACTAAATTACTTATTAATTTAGTTTATAATGATCTATGTAACATGCATGCAAATATAAAGACATTTATATAAAAGAAGAAATTTCCTCACATTGATATGGAAATTATATGGGCACAACAAAACTCCTTCTTGTTGTTCTTGAGCTATAAATATGGATGAACACATGAAATCTCCAAACTAGAAGACCTCCTTCAAGTTGCACCAAGATTAACCCAAATAATCTACCCTTATTATTAACTAGATAATAAGATAGATATTGTAACACCCGGAAATGTACCCTATTTTTCTAGTGAAAATATTTTACGAATACCTTTCAACAAATTTAAGTTTTAATTTAGAATTTTATGTTCCGAGTCGAATTTAGAATTTCCGAGTTCGTATTTGGAATTTCCGCGAGATTCCATGAGAATCCCGTGTTAAGGCGACCTTGACTTTTTCTTGACTTTTCCACTTAAATATCTCATACTACCACTTATCCTATTTTTCATTCACACAACTCATTTCATTTCTTCTTCCTTAAGAAAACCAAAACCTTGCCTCTATTTTTGATCCGTCTTCAAATCGTCACTACTCCTTCGTTACTCGCTCAAATTCGCGTAAGTTCATCTTATTCCTCCCCTCTTAGCTTCCTCTATTCGTATTGGTAATAAAATTACCGTCTTTCACGCTTTTTAAATTATCCGTCTTTCTCAAGGTGAATGATATTCATCTTTTATTATCTAATTGTATGTAGGTGGAGACTAGGAAGGTTTATAAACCGTTTAAAGACGCGAAAAGGTAACGGTGAAGGGTTACTCGATATCATTTACGTGTTTTATGTGATTTCTAGGATAGAAACCGTATTTAGATTATGGTTAGTATGCTGAGGACTTGTGTTGTTGTTGTTGGTTGTTGTTAGTTGTTAATTGATATGAGAATTGATGAATTGTGATGATAGATGATACTTGTGTTATGCCTTAAGTGAAATGGTGGAGATTGTGTGACTCATACATGTCCGAATAGGACGCAGGCTGCATCGTGGTGACGCAGGCTGCGTCATACACTGCCGACAGAATTTTTCCTGCACTGACCCCTTTTCGTAAAATGATCATATCTCCTTCGTTACTTGCTTGTTTTGGGCGTGTGACATCTCGTTGGAACCGTAAGAGGTTAAGCTATCACCTCCACTTAGAATTTATGCATTCCCATGTCTAGAACTCTAGTTATGACCGTTTGAAGTGGACCCTTGTTTTCGTTGGTTTCCAAACAACGTTGTTTTGGAGAGGTGATCTATGTTTTTATTCATTATGCTTCATAAACTTGTTCTAATGCTTATGTATCATGTATTGATTCATTTTTATCATAGTTAAGTTTATATAATTCCCTATTCTCATGTTTTGTGACGGTTTTTGTATGTCCCACTTTGAGTCGGTTTTTACAAATGATGTTTGAGCACTAATGATTTTGGCTAGAAACTCTCATCACGGTACACCCTTATACTCGTTAGACTGGAATGTCGGAGCGATGGGTGTTATCCTTGATGTGTATGCATTGTTTAGTGGGGTATGACGACGTTGTAGCGGAGGCGAACGGCAATGAGGTGATCGACCCCGGCCGTCAAGTGGATGATTGCAAGGTAGGTTGTCATTGCATGTAGCGTACTAGCTTGACTTTGACTATAGATCTCTTTCCGCCCTTTCGTGAAGTTGACCGAGAATTGGGGTAACTCGGCGTCTATGATTGACCGAGTCTTGGATGTGGAACGTCTTACCACATGTTGAATCGGGAAATGTCTTATCCCGAGAGTCTGGCCAGGTTTAGACTAGGACCGTATTATTATCGTCGTCCTAACGAGAGGATTAGAGTCTTGTGTGTACGAAACGTCTTATCGTACATGATTCCGGGAAACGTCTTATCCCGTGAACTTGTTTGTCTGGGTCATGAGTATACGAAACGTCTTATCGTATACGGTTCAGGGAAACGTCTTATCCTGTGGACTTCCATTGACTTGTCTTGCTATTGTACATGATGCTAGTGCGTGCCATTAACCGTGAGAGATTATGTTGTCATATTTGTATGATTTGATGGTCGTTTGTAAGTTGATTTATACGTGAACTTTGAGTTGGGCTCTTGCATGAATTAGATGATTGACGTGGTTTATATGTCGAGTTTTTATCTTATCAAGTATATGCCGCTAACGGTGAGATGTAAGCCCTAGTGAGTATATAGTTGCCTAAGGGTGTCTTCCCCGAGTCTATCAATAACATGATGATTACGGTTTGTACTTCATATGCTCTTATCATTATATATTGAATTGCCTATCTATTCTTATCGTATCTCACATGTATATCTATATATGCATGATTCTACTTTGGTATTTCCTTCTATGTACGTTTGATGTGATATGGCTGGGAGAACCCGGAGTTACTCCCCACTGACTGTGGCGTTCATGTTTTTCATGGATGAACAGGTTGCTTGCTTGGTTGGCTTTTTGGTGACATGTTGGGTTCGGGTGTGAGCTAGCGGGCGTTGTCCCTGGATGAAACACCTCTAGACGTTGATTAGCTAGTTGCTAATGGCTTTGTTGTTGGTTAACATTTTGAGAGACTACGTCTCTTGTAGTATTTTATATTTGGTTTGTAATTACTGACATTCCTCGTATTTCTATCTTGCATGTATAAAAGTTTTAAAAACTTCATATTTCCGCTTTATAATTCACATGCTTGTATGTTTTATTTCCGCATTCGCGAGGGTTGTCACAGTTGGTATCAGAGCTTTATCGCTCCCGACGCACACACGTGAACCCTAAACTTAAACTACTTGACCTTGAAATAATAAATGAGAGATGGGTAGACTTAAGGACCTAAGGTGGTAGTCTTTGGTGTACTTGATGTTTGTTAGGTTCTAACTTGTTTGTTGATTGTGTTGAGTGATGTTATGTTTATTTATATCTACCGTCTTAAGGTGGATCATTGTGTTACCTAGAAGAAGTATCCTCTACCTAAGATTTGAAGATTGACAAGCCTAATTGAAGTGTATTTTTTCCTCCTCTATGAATTCTCTCGTCCTTATTGTATTATGCTCTCTTCCTTCTATCTAGGTGCTTCTTTCTCTTCCATCTTGGTTGACTCTTGGAAATTACTCTTGATAGTTTCCTCCATCTTACCATTGGTATCCTTACCTTCCTCTTGTAACATTTTTGTGGTTGTCATACCCATTTGTTTGTGGTATATTATACTTGGTCGGAAGAACTTTGAACTTTGTGGAATATTAGTGGTTGTTAGAATAAATTTGTGATTTGAGGAAAATGGTGTAGATCTAAATTCACCCTATAGTGGTGATTGGTTGTATCTCTAAGAAAGGGTGGTAAGATAAGTTCGATGATTTTAATGCTAAATGCTTGCCATGACTCATGTGTGAATAGTTCATGATAATCGATGGTGTAAGGTTGAATGAGTTGGCTATGACTTCTTAACTCATTAGTAATTTAGTCTTTCGGACTTAGAAGTTTAGTATTGTTTTAAAGACCATGCTTATGATAGGTCTAATTGGTGTAAATAGGAAGCTTTGAATGATATCTTGAGGTGCGAAATACTTTTGAGATTAAGTGACGTCTTGTGGATTCTAGTTTATGTGTTAGAGTATAGGCTTGGTGAAAAAGCATTTGGCTATAGTTCTTGGATTTAAAGATATGATCTTATCTTATGGTATCGGAGACTCGTTTGGAGTAGTAAGGTTTCGTTGTAAGTTGAACCATATTACTTGAGGATTAGGATGTGAGCTATGATGGAAATACCTTGGGACGTTAATGATGATGTTTGACTTGAGGTTGTACTTTGATAATAATGAACTCGTGGGCTATATGAGTTGAAAATGACCGAGTATAAGGGAGTATTTGTTAGTCCTTCAGTTAAATAAACCTTTGAGGTTGTGTTGAATATTTGAGCTAGGAATGTTACTATACTTGAGTTGCAATTCCGCATTTGGGATTCCGTTTGATATGAAAGGATGGATGAATTGGGTTGTAGTCGATTTATCAAATCTAGGTGTACCTTACTCCGATGAGTTGTGGTACAAGGGTCCCTTGTAAGAGACCTTTGTTATTGAGATGATTTGCTTTGCTATCGCCCTGAGTTTGAAAAGGGAATTTTGTGGATTAAACCTTAAACCTTTTTCTCGTGCCATTATCCCTTTCCATTTCCTTTCATGCAAGTTCCTACTAAGCCCGATTCCTAGGAAATTGTTTTCTCTTATCTCTTCCTTTGCTTGGCTATCTTCATAGCTATATCTATCCAATATCTAGCTTTTGGCTCCCTGCCTCTAGCGTTCCTCTAATTTTTGTCCGATCTTATCGCGTTCGTGTTTCCCTCAAAATCTTCTATCGTTTACAATGTCATGGTGTCATTGTCTTTCCTCTGGTGAGATGATTAGGTTGTTAGCTAGCTTCGTGTTGATTTTGAGCATGAATAGGATTGGGATTTAACCCTTTGGATGAATCTGTTGGTAGTATTGTACTCTCTTGGTGGCTTCATTTATTGAGCTTGCTAGTATAGTGCTATTTTGGGAATCAAGTTGAGCGTGATGACATTCGTTGTTGTTGAGTATTATATCGGTTGCTTGGGATATCATTTGGGAATTGGATGTCTCTAATTGGTGGATTCTAAAAGAGACTTTGCTTTAGGGTAATTGAGTTGGTACCCAAAGTTTGAGGAGTTTTGTCATAAATGAAAATTGATTCATTTTGAGTTTTAGATGATCTAGATGAATTGAATGGTTGTCTGATTGCCAAGTGATTGGCCATTTGTGGTTTGTAATTAGTAATTCTCTTTTATTCTTAATCACCATAGTTTGCTATCGTGACTCTTTATATTTGAGGTTTCAGGCGTAGTAATGATCGATTTAAGGATGTTATGGCGTATTAAAGAATCCTTATAACCGATAATGGATTGTGGATTTTTCTTTGTCGTGAGATCTGGGATGAAGCTAGTTGGATCTTAGATAATTATGTTTGTTGCTTTGATTGTGATTGTGGTAAATAATGTTTATGGAGTTTGGCGATTTAGGATGGTTAAGGTGTAATTGAGGTAAATTGCATTCTCTTGAAGACTAGTTTATTAGAAGAGTTAGTGATGTGGAATTCTTGTAGATCTTCGTGCCGATTTCATCGTGATCTTCCTATCCCTAAGAGTTCGATTTGTTTCGTTTTGCGTGTTTTGTATATGTTTCGTCACCCTTAATTGTGTGTGAAATGTGCGAGTCGCTCTATGTACGTGTAATGCCTTCTTATTTTGCTTTTATGTTTGAGAAAACCTTCGAATTTCCATATTGTATTTCTAATTTAACTTTTCAAAGAACTCTAAAGATGGACTTTGTATCCTCTCTTTGAAGAAAATAGATTTCTTTCGCTTTTATATTTGGATTTTGCGTTTGGTTGGATGTTTGGACTTGTTATTGGAGACGTCTGGTGACTAGTCCTGCACTTACTAACGTTTGTTTTGAAATTCGATTTCACTATTTCGACTTTAATTTGATTTGGATGATTAGAGTTCTCGTTCGCGACGGGCACTCTTGAGATCCGTAAGTAAGTTTCGCACTTATGAAAAATTTCCTTAAACCGTTTTCGAGAAGAACATCATTTCATAAATGTTTTTCCCTTATAAAAGTTTTCATATTAATTTTGAAACCGACCTTGATTCTTGTCCTTGATACTTTTGTTTCCTACTCTCAAGTTTCGAGGACGAAACTTTTTAAAAGGTGGGGTGATTGTAACACCCGGAAATGTACCCTATTTTTATAGTGAAAATATTTTACGGATACTTTTCAGCGAATTTAAGTTTTAATTTAGAATTTAATGTTTCCGAGTCGAATTTAGAATTTCCGAGTTCGTATTTGGAATTTCCGCGAGATTCCATGAGAATCCCGTCTTAAGGCGACTTTGACTTTTCTTGACTTTTCCACTTAAATATCTCATACTACCACTTATCCTATTTTTCATTCACACAACTCATTTCATTTCTTCTTCCTTAAGAAAACCAAAACCTTGCCTCCATTTTTGAGCCGTCTTCAAATCGTCACTACTCCTTCGTTACTCGCTCAAATTCGCGTAAGTTCGTCTTATTCCTCCCCTCTTAGCTTCCTCTATTCGTATTGGTAATAAAATTACCGTCTTTCACGCTTTTTAAATTATCTGTCTTTCTCAAGGTGAATGATATTCATCTTTTATTATCTAATTGTATGTAGGTGGAGACTAGGAAGGTTTAGAAACCGTTTAAAGACGCGAAAAGGTAACGGTGAAGGGTTACTCGATATCATTTACGTGTTTTATGTGTTTTCTAGGCTAGTAATCGTATTTAGATTATGGTTAGTATGCTTAGGACTTGTGTTGTGTTGGGTGTTGTTAGTTGTTAATTGATATGAGAATTGATGAATTGTGATGATAGATGATACTTGTGTTATGCCTTAAGTGAAATTGTGGAGATTGTGTGACTCATACCTGTCCGAATAGGACGCAGGCTGCGTCGTGGTGACGCAGGCTGCGTCGTGGTGACGCAGGCTGCGTCATACACTGCCGACAGAATTTTTCCTGCACTGACCCCTTTTGTTTAAACTGATCATATCTCCTTCGTTATTGCTTGTTTTGGGCGGTGGACATCTGTTGGAACCGTAGAGGTAAGCTATTCACCTCCACTTAGAATTTATCATTCCCCATGGACTAGACCCTCTAGGTATGACCGTTTGAAGTGGGGACCCTTGTTTTCGTTGGTTTCCAAACAACGTGTTTTGGAGAGCGTGGAGGGTGAACTATGTTTTATTCATTTATGCTTCATAAACTTGTTCTAATGCTTATGTATCATGTATTGACTCATGTTGATCATATTTAAACTTATATGATTCCCTATTCTCATGTTTTGTGACGGTTTTTGGTATGTTCCCACTTTGAGTCGGTTTTTACAAATGTATGATTTGAGCACTAATGATTTGTGCTATGAACTCTCATTTCCCGGCTACACCCTTATACTCGTTAGACTGGAATGTCGGAGCGATGGGGGTGTATCCTTGATGCTTGTATGCATGTTTTAGTGGGGATATGACGACGTTGTTAGGAGGTGAACGCAATGCGTTGATCGACCCGGCCGTCAAATGTTGTATCTTTGCGAGGTGGTGTCATTGCATGTAGCGTACTAGCTTGACTTTTGACTATAGATCTCTTGCCGCCTCTTTCGTGAAGGTTGACCGAATTTGGGGTACTCGGCGTCTATGATTGACCGAGTCTTGGATGTGGAACGTCTTACCACATGTCGAATCGGAACATGTCTTATTCCGAGAGTCTGGCCAGGTTTAGACTAGGACTGTATTATTATCGTCGTCCTACCGAGAGGATTAGAGTCTTGTGTGTACGAAACGTCTTATCGTACATGATTCCGGGAAACGTCTTATCCCGTGAACTTGTTTGTCCGGGTCATGAGTATACGAAACGTCTTATCGTATACGGTTCAGGGAAACGTCTTATCCTGTGGACTTCCATTGACTTGTCTTGCTATTGTACACGATGCTAGTGCGTGCCATTAACCGTGAGAGATTGTGTTGTCATATTCGTATGATTTGATGGTCGTTTGTAAGTTGAATTATACGTGAACATTGAGTTGGACTCTTGCATGAATTAGATGATTGACGTGGTTTATATGTCAAGTTTCTATCTTATCAAGTATATGCCGCTAACGGTGAGATGTAAGCCCTAGTGAGTATATAGTTGCCTAAGGGTGTCTTCCCCGAGTCTATCAATAACATGATGATTACGGTTTGTACTTCATATGCTCTTATCATTATATATTGAATTGCCTATCTATTCTTATCGTATCTCACATGTATATCTATATATGCATGATTCTACTTTGGTATTTCCTTCTATGTACGTTTGATGTGATATGGCTGGGAGAACCCGGAGTTACTCCCCACTGACTGTGGCGTTCATGTTTTTCATGGATGAACAGGTTGCTTGCTTGGTTGGCTTTTTGTTGACATGTTGGGTTCGGGTGTGAGCTAGCGGGCGTTGTCCCTGGATGAAACACCTCTAGACGTTGATTAGCTAGTTGCTAATGGCTTTGTTGTTGGTTAACATTTTGAGAGACTACGTCTCTTGTAGTATTTTATATTTGGTTTGTAATTACTGACATTCCTCGTATTTCTATCTTGCATGTATAAAAGTTTTAAAAACTTCATATTTCCGCTTTATAATTCACATGCTTGTATGTTTTATTTCCGCATTCGCGAGGGTTGTCACAGTTATGCCATTTGGGCTAATTAATGCCAGAGCCACATATCAACGTACCGCGACCGCATTGTTACACGACATGATGCATAAAGAAGTAGAGGTATACGTAGATGATATGATTGTCAAATCCAAAGACAGGAAGGGACACATCAACAACCTTCGCAAATTCTTTCTTAGATTGCGCAAGTACAACATGAGACTCAATCCTCAGAAACGTGCATTTGGAGTAACATCAGGCAAACTTCGGGGATATGTTATCAGCTAGAGGGGAATAGAAATTGATCCATCCAAGATCAAAGCCTTAATCAAAATGCCGCAGCCCCAAACAGAGAAGGACGTTAGAGTATTCCTAGGCAAGGTACAATATGTGAGCTATTTACTACCTTAGTAAGAAGTTCTTAGAATATGAGTGTAAATACACACCCTTTGAAAAGACATGCCTCGCTCTGGTGTGGGCAACAAAAAAGGTAGGCCACTACATGCTTAGCTACTCCGTCAAGGTGTACTGCATAATGGACCCCTTCAAATACCTTTTCGAGAAACCCATCCTCAATGAACGTTTAGCAAGATGGACCTTAATGTTCTCAGAGTTCGATCTCAAATATGTACCTCTGATGGTCATAAAAGGACGCGCCGTTGCTGAGTTTTTTTGCAGATAATCCTATCAAAAATCCTCAGGCATTAGACATGTGGTCATTTCCAGACGAAGACATATTACAGACTTGTGTGGACTATTGGGACCTTTACTTTGATGGGGTATCAAATTTAAGAGAATTTGGAGTGGGAGTCCTGCTCATTTCTCTTGAAGGTCAGCATACCATACTATCTGTCAAACTCGACTTCAAGGTGACAAATTACGCAGCAGAATATGAAGCTTGCCTCATTGGTGTACAAGCAGCGGTCAGTTTAGGCATTAAAAATCTTCGGGTTCATGGAGAATTCTCCTTGATCATCAACCAGGTTACAATATCATGGAAAATTTGAAGTGAAAGTCTAGCACCCTATCAGGCTAGGATAGATCAAGTCCCCTAGTTCTTTGATCAAGTCACTTATCTACATCTACCTTGACAAGAGAATCAGTTCGCAAACGCTCTTGCGAAATTTGCAGCCATGATCAATATGCCAGACAACATGATCGAAATGCCTTTATGCATCAAACGACGGTTAGAAGCAGCCTATGTACACCAACTTACAGATGAAGAAGAAAGCCCAGAGGAACCCTGGTTCCAAGCCATTCTAAAATTCGAACTCAATGGTACATACCCACCATAAATAAATAAGAGAGGACAACACGCCATACGCCTATTAGCCTCCCAATACCTCTTCATGCAAGGAGAATTGTACAAAAGAATACCTCTTGGTGTCATCTTGCATTGCCTTGACCGTTCGCAAGCACAAAAAGTAATGGAAGAAGTTCACGATGGAGAATGCGGTCACCACATGAGTGGACCTATGATGGCAAAGAAAATTACACGTTTAGGGTACTACTGGACGACAATGGAATCAGATTATATTAAGTACGTCAGACAATGCCATAATTGCCAAATCTTCAGGAATGTGTAGCATGGTCCTCCCTCGATGCTTTACACCATGATATCTCCTTGGCCATTTTATGCTTGGGGACTCGACATCATTGGAAAAATCACCCAAGCTGAAACTGGAGGTCACTGCTTCATTTTGGTAGATATCGATTACTTCACCAAATGGTCGAGGCAATATCCTACACTAGTCTCAACGCTAAAAATGTGGCAAAGTTCATACAAACCAATATTATCTGCCGATATGGTTGCCCACATCAAATCATCAGTGATAATCGATCACACTTCTAGGCTGATACTGAGCAATTGCTAGCCAAATACAAAATCAAGCATCATTATTCCTCGCCTTACAGACCTCAGACTAATGGCGCAGTAGATGCAGCTAATAAGAATGTCGTCACAATCCTCAATAAATTGATCAACAATTACAGCAAATGGCCAAACAAAATACCCTTTGCGTTATGGGGCTATCGCACTTCGGTTAGGACACCCACTGGGGCCACTCCTTTCTAGTTGACTTAAGGGATGGAAGCCGTACAACTAGTAGAACTAGAAATCCCATCTCTACGTATCCTTTGGAGAGTGAAATTCCGGAAGCTGATTAGAAAAGAGATAATGTAAAAACATATCAAGCACGTATCAAACGAGCCTTTAATAAACGAGTTAAATCCAGATACATCAAAGAAGGGGACTTGGTGCTCAAATCAGTTAGAGCTCTCCTACCTGTTGATCCATGAGGAAAGTTCAAACCCAACTGGGTTGGCCCTTTCTTTAATCCATACTCTCATGGGGTGCAGTTAGAATCACAGACTTAGATGAGAACGAATTCGCTAACCCTATCAACCTTGACCAATTGAAACGGTACTACCCTTAGCATAGGTCGAAAAACGAAAAACCAAGCGCGCCTCACGTCAATCCATGTGCCGCTCATGCGACAAGGAATAAAGCTGGCCCTGGACAGATCAAATTAATGTCGCCATGCTCTTGCATTTTGACGTTTGGATAATCCTCATGTCATCAAGTAAACTGAATTGTACTTCTTGTGGGAGTAAGCAAGGCACACGCCGCCCTTTTCTAAGTTCAGTACAACCTCTTGCTTTGAACAATTATTCTTTTACATTTTCGAACTACGCGCAGGGTTTGATTTCATTTTTTCTAATGAATACGTAGGCAATCCTTCACAGGATTCAACCCGTCACTATTTTAAATGTAAATAGAAGGATATTTGCATTTGCATTTGAAATTTGAAATTTGACAAAAATAATAAAGGAAAATCTCATCAGTTTCTTAACTAAACTTCATATTTTATTCATTATTTCATTAATAATAATCATACGCTACATACATAAAATAAATGCTGAAATAAGAACTAGGCTAGGATCCAAAAAACCCCGCCATTTACTACAACTCAAATAATACTAAATAACACAATATGACTAAGGCTATTCTTCCATCTTCCCCTTGCCTTTGTCACATTTTTCATTCTTTTTGTCTTGACAACGAGCCAGACGCTCTTGTGCTATCTTAAACCTAATCACCAATGGTCTTTCTCGTGGTCTAGCATTACCATTTTTATCCATCACCATCCTCGCGGCAGGAGTATTTTTTGGTTTCTTCGCTGGATGAACAACTAGGAATTCGGCTTCTTCTTCCCCCTCAGTCAGATACTTTTCTTTCTCTTTAGACGCTTTGCGAATCTTGTAATAGACAGGCTTGTGTTTTCTCAGTTTCTCACATTCCTAGGGGTAATAGCCTTTCTCCATTGCAAATAGGAGCGAGATACCCATAACGAGCTGACTGGAACGGGTATCAACCACATGTTCCTCTAAACCCACCTAGTGGCCCATTCTCGACAAAACTCTGCGGTATGTGCCACAGCAGTCCGGGGAACGGTATCAAGCCTCAGATTTTTATGTTTAAGGCCCACTTGCCTCAACAATCTCTCCGAAAATATGCATACCATAAATATCAAGCCAGAAAGGCAAATTGACCGAGTAGGATCCAAAGATGATATCCCAGTGACTGACCTGGGATGCCACTATGGCACGATCCATCGAATCAAGAGACCACCTTCACTCTTCAGCTTATTTTCCCAATAGCTGCATATCCGGGTGAAGTCTACCATGCAGAGCCCGTTTCTCATAGTAATTAATCGAGCATGATATCCTGGCACATTAACTGGGGGCTCGATCAACCGTAGCCGTTCCATCAGCCATATCTGCAGCAAAGGAAAAAAAAACAAGTGAAAAAAAAAACAAAAAAAAACAAAAAAAAAACAAAAAAAAACGAATAAAAAAACGAATAAAAAGACAAAAAGAAAAAGAAAGAAAGAAAAAAAAAGAGACAAAAAAGGAAAAAAGAAACAAAGAGAAAAGAAAAGAAAAGTTTCTTACCTGCAAGATGATGGGACTTCCCAGATATGGAAATTCTCGATTCGCCTTTCAATTATCCAGTCGAAAAATGATCTCTCCTAGACAAAGGCATGCTGGGCTCTTGCGCAGCTCCATTGTTCCACCAAGTTCAAGAAAATGGGGTCCCATTCACTACTACAAATATAGCCTTAAGGAACGGGCCTTAGAAGACGTTTGATAGCGGAACCGTCATAAAATGGCACATAAAAACTGGCGCCAATTGTATTTTAGATATAAAAGACGGGTCCTTTTTCCAGCCGTCTTGGTTTTATATAGGAAAAGATAAAGAAGACGGTTAACCAAATAAACCGTCCTCGTTTTACACACAAAGATGACGGTCCAATAGTCAACCGACCTCTTTCTTTCTCATAATTGGATTCAATATTGCTCAATCCCAATTCCCATTATCACATACTAAGTAATTAGCCGTCTTCTCCCTCTCTCAAACTCTCCCTTGCCCTAAATCAAATTTCCACTACCACCACTACTGCACGATCTCAACATCACGCATCATCAATCGTACGCCCTTCATTGCTCATCGTTCTCAACAATAAGCATCACCAATCGTAAGCCCTCTTTCTCATATACTCGTGGTATCTTTATTTTTTTTATCAATTTTGTGAATTACCCGTTAGTTAATTAGTATTTGTTCATTTATGCTGCCAATTTTATTGTGTTAGATGAAATTTGATAATAGGTTAAGCAAATTTGTTGTGTCGATCGAGACTAGTAACAATTTCAAAGTTACTTAAATTCTACACTTGCTTCTTGAACTCTCGTGACTAGTAACAATTTCTTATGCAGCTAATTTCTTAAATTTGTTGTTGTTAATGATTGAGTTGAACATTGGATGATGGGTTTCATTGGCGGATCAACATCATAATAATAATAATAGCAAAATAGAATAATCATATCACTACTAGAAAACAGGGTTTTACCTATGCTATTTTCATGCCTTTCCGCATAGGCTTTTACGGAAGTGATAAACATTAAAGCGTCGGCTTTACCTATGTTGGTAGTACTTATGGCGACGCTTATTAAGTGCTTTGGTAAAACTAGAATAAAAGCGCTGCTGAACTGAGGCGCTAAAAGTAGTGATTAACTGGCGCTCATTAGCGCCGCTACTTTCCTACCGGCGTGTTTGTAGATGGCCTACATTATTGGACATTAGTATCTTATATTGCAATTTGTATTTAAATTTTTTTTGTATTACCGAAACTCCAAATAAACAACTGACGCTTAGAAATTTTGAAGGATTTCTAATATGCAAGTGACAAAGATATATAGCTAAATTAGAACGTAAATAAACTTAATAGAATTTTTTTTTATATTTCTCAATCAATTTTTATCAAACCCCATGGAAACAAATGTACACTCTATTTAATTTCTAGAGAAACACAGTCATTGGACTTTTGTTGGAACTTTTTTCGAGACTAATTTCTATTTTGCTTGCATTGTTAGAGTCGTGCACATCTCATTTTTGTTAGGAATTATACAAATAAAAGTAGGAGTAATACGAAGCAAAAAATTGATATTTGTATCCTTATTTTTCATATTTAGGCCTTAACATCATATATAGAATTTGTTTGAAGAACTTTTTCGTCACCGACTAAATTATTTTTAGACTATTCATCTATAGCAAAGTGTTACTTACCTTCTGCATTTTCCTTGTATCGATTTGATGACTTTACCCTCATTTAACTTACTCCGTACTAAACTTAAACCTCTCATTTACTTCTTTCCCTCGTTTTTCTACTGTATTGATAGTAACTCTTAGAGAATATCACATAACTTCTCTACAACTACGATGAGATCGTACCACCTTATTCCTCATCGCTCTTCGACAAGTCACTCTAGAATATGAATTAGTATGATACTTCGATTGTTCAAAAATGTGCTCCAAATTAAGTATTGTCATTTGCGATGCATTGAGTCATTGAGTGACTATGCAAGGAGTGACTATTGTGGAAGTCACTTTTTGTTTGACATTATTCTGTTCTTTCGAAAGTCTAAAGGAAACAGAGGGTATGAGTAAAAATTGTGACAATAACATAAATTTATATGGTTAGATATATGCTGAGAAGGAAGTCTATAAGGCTTTTGAATGACCAAAAATTTATATTCCTCTTTGATTAGAAATATAAAATACAATGGACGTTGAATTTTTGAATCAATATATTTAAAATTCAAAAGTTGTGCATTGAACATATACTTGTACTGTTACTTTGAATGTTTGTTACTGCTAAGTCCTACACTTGACTTCAAAATGTGATCGTTGTGCAATTGTGTTATTGAAGTACTCCTTACGATTTTGCTTAATGGAGCGATTTTATTATGTTTTATGTTTTTTAATTGCAATTTTGCTGCTGTTTTATGGATTTCAAGTGTATTTTTGTTGTTGTTTTCTGGTTTATAATGCTGTTTTTAGGGTGTTAATCGTTTTTTTTTTGTCATTTTTTGAAATTTCAATGGTTATCATGTTGCTGTTTTTTGGGTTTAGGTGCCTTTCCACTGCTGTTTTTTGGGTTTTTATGATATTTACAGGGCGTGTTTTGCGTTTTTTCGCGTTTTTATGAATTCTTAGTTGTCTTGCTGATTTTTTTCTAGGTGTAACTGCGTTTTCGCTATTGTTTTTGGGTTCGAAATGCAAGATTTTACACGTGTTTTTTCCGATTTTTTTTGTCAAACACTTTGTTCCCCATCTATGTCCTGTAAATAAAATTAGTCAATTGTTATTTTTAATTTGTTTTTTTTATTAGGTGGTTGCGACACTATCTTTCAAACACTTTATCGACCACTTAAGGGAATCGACTTGTGATTATCATTCATCAAGGTAAGTAAAAAGCATATTCGATATATATTGGTTTCCATTAATTTAATGATTGATTTTTATCGAAATGATTGGTTTTAGTTATGTGACATGATTATTATGAGACATGATTGGTTTAGTAAAAAAGCTTAGCTTGTTTTCTTAATGCTTCAATATATCCCTCTTGATGAGTTTGTAATGTGTTATCTGTACTTTTTTATTATTATATAGACGAATATGGCTCGTACTTGGATGATTAATGGTAAAATAGGTGACCCAGAATATGATGCCGGGTTAGCTGAATTTTATGACTTCGTAAGAAAGAATGTGAAAGACAAATCAAGTACGGCATGCCCTTGTGATATGTGTCGGAATATTAGGTATATCAGTTTCGCAGATGTTAGAATACATTTAGAGAAGACAAATTTTAACCCAAAGTATAGATGTTGGATTTTCCATGGAGAGTAAAAAATTTTAGACAGAATGGAAGAAAATGTAGGTGTCCACTTTGGGGATATTCATAGAGAAACATGCTTGAGTGATGATCAAGATCCCGATGAGTCTAATTTACTAGAAGATTCGGGTTGTGATATGAATTTTTAGTCAGGTGATGATTGTGATGATATGTTAGATAAATCATGGGGAGATGTGTTTAGAGACAATGAGGAAGAAAGTAATTTTTATGAAAATCTCGTTGAAGATATCTTAGATGAAACTAATGAAGATCCCGATAAAAATGAGTTGGAGGATACAAGTGTTGTATTAGAGAAATTGAAAGATTCTGAAATGCCATTGTATAGTAGTTGTAAGCACACTAAATTGGCAGCTATTGTTAAGCTATATAATTTAAAAGCATCAAATGGTTGGAGTGACAAGAGTTTCAACGGTCTCCTGGAATTATTGAAGGACATGCTTCCTGAAAATAATGTACTTCCTAATCGTTTGCCGTATATTTTAGGGTGAAATCAATGCCATTGAAGAACGTCACGATTGGTGTCTCCAAAAGTTGGGTGATTTATGGAGAAAATGGAAATGTACTTTGGTTTGTGAGTGGATGTATGATGAGGTGGGAGCTATCCAAATGACACCACCACCCTTGTATACGCAAATAACACAAGATGAGTGGAACATGTTTGTGGCATCTCACAACACTGAAGCATTTAAGGTAATTTGCATCTTTTTTCTTTATACACTAATTATTTTATGATAATATAGTATCTCGAACTATTTTCTTCTTATATACTTTTTTTAAGGCAATAAGTGAAAAGAACAAGCAGAATGCCGCTAAAAGAAGAGGGACATACTATGGCTCTCGAGCAGGATATCGAGGGATTCAAGTTAAAGTCGTAAGTTGTTTGTATTATTTTAATATTATATTATAACTAACTTGCAATTTAAAAGTTGGCATTAAGTTTAATGAATTCTTTTGTTTTCGTTAGAAAAATGATTTAGCTGCCAAGGGGAAACAAGTGGAGAAAGTTGATCGATATTTAACTTGGCTAAGGGGTCATAAGTCTGACCAGATGTACACTAGGTGAATCCGAACACATATGATGTGATACAAGTAGTTACGTACCATCCAACCAGTTTGAATAGCATTAGTAACTGAATTATCTTCCTTAGCAACATGAATACAAGCATCACTGTTTTGGCCAGCACCAACTTGTGGATTTCACACATTTATACTGTCTGAAGCTCCCATGTTTGTGCCAAATGCTCTTATACCCGCAACCTGATAACATGACCATTAATTTAAATAGTTTATCTGAAAAAATTAATCAAGGGATGACAGTGAGCAGGTTTCGCTGCTTCGGTTTATTAGCTAGAGCACGGGCAGCTCAGCTACGGTTCTTGTTTTAAAAAGCTGTTATTCGGTTTCTTTGCTGATGAAAATGTATTTTACTTATTTTGTAGGAAGCACTAGAAAAGGATGTTGAGGCTGGTGTATTTGTGCCTGAAGGACGAGATGACATACTCGCTAAGGCGATAGGCAAGCCCGAGCATCCTGGCCGTGTGCGAGGAGTTTCACAAGGTATATGCATAACTGAGTATTTTGGGAAGGGACAAAAAAAACCGACACGAGAAGAGTTTAACAAGAAGATAGATTGCATGCAAATGCAAATTAATGACATGTAAAAGATGAAAGCGATGATGATGCATTATTGGCAAACTGGTGAGAAGCCAAGTCCTGAATTATTGGATGATTTAATAAAAGGGGTATCTTTGAGTACCGAGGGATCGAGAGCATCTATGCAGGGATCTCATAGTCAGTCACTACAACTTAATGAAGAGCCATCACTACATGTGAGTGAAGAGACACCTCAAGAAGACATACCCCGAAAGGAGGTTTTTCATGCTCCCAAGACCAATACTCCAAAGATTCCTGGCCCAACACCAGAGCATGTATTTTATAAGCTTTTCATTTAAGACGCTAATTCAAATTAAATGAGGTTTGATGTTTTCTTTTCTTGATTCATAACACTTTTCATTAATCAGACAACTTATTACTTATTTAGAAGGAACATTATATTGCCTTTATTCGTATATTATTAACCTTAGGAGTAGGTTGAAAGTATTAACTGATGAATACAATTATATTTAGTACGTGATTTTCATAATTTTGACATATAAATGTGAGCTTTGAGTCAATATGCACTTATCTTATAGAATTACGGGTGAGCATTAAGTAGAAGTGCTGATCAATCTCCCTTGCCACAATAATATGAGCAAAACTATATTACTACAACCTAGGCCATCGTATCCGTGTAACTTACAAAAATGACACAATTTGTATTGATTTTATTTACTCTGTAGTAAGTTTATTTTTTATTTTGGTAGGTATTTGAGTGATCTTACCGAGAATATGCAAAGTACTAGTTCATATGGATTCTTGTGCCCAAAGACAGTATCCCCGCATTCCACTGGTCGGGATGAAAATTATCGATCCGATTATATTGCTAGGGCTATGACATGTACCGGATGTGGTAGAGGTCGAAAACTTATATTTGCACCATATATGGAGGGGTAAATATAATAAACTTCATTTCATATTATTATTATTATGATGATTATATTATTTGTTGCTAATATTTAAGTTGATATCTTACTTTTTTTATTCATATACTCATAGTGAACATTGGATGTTAGCCGCGATTAATCCGGCTCAAAGTATAGTTTATTGGTGTGATCCTGCTGGTGTTCAGGAGCCTCGTCAATGTTTTATGGATACAATTACCAAGTATGTTGAATATATACGTGATCTTTTTTTTTTTTAATTATTATTCTACATGAAATTAACACTTCATTGACTAAACGGAATAAATATAAACTTATTTATATATACAGGGCCTTTGATAAAAGGAACTATATTGATCCACTTGCCGGATATAAGGCCAAAGATGTTGTTTGGAAAATGATTAAGGTACTTTTTGTATGTCAATACTTTAATGTCTTAACACACTTAAGTTATGGTTTCTCTTATTAAGTATATTGTGTATGTATTTATAATATGAGCTTCTATTTTAGTGCCCCATGCAGCCCTACGGTACCGTCTTATGTGGATATTATGTTTGTCGATACATGTTGGAGATCATCAGAGGAAGATATGTTAATATTATTCCAAATGTATGTTTTGTTCCTTTATTTCAATTCGTACAATCTATTTGTTAACTTTCATTTAGAGGTCATGGATATATTTTTTCTCACATATTTTTTAAATTTTGTTTGCAGTTCATGATTAAATCTCCAAAGACATATTCACTTGAGCACATTGACGAGGTGAGGGATATATGGGCCAACTTTGCACTCCAATTTAAGCCAACGATAAGTGATGATGAAGTTGAGTAGGTTTAGTTTTACTTTGCTTGTATCGTAAGAGAACATTGATCAACTTACAAACATAAATGTTGTACGTGAATTGAAAACTTGTGCTAGCTAGAATTTGTGGATCGGAGACGTATGTTGACCTTAATGTAGTATTTGGAGATTTTTTGGACATGGAATATTGCAGGATTTATACCATTATTGTAAGCTATATAGCTGATTTGAGCCATATAGGCAGCGTAGATTAGAAAGAAAATTTTATATATAAAAAAAATAACAGGTACAAAGACGTCGGTTTATTTAGTAACCGGGCTCTTTTTGTTCAAAATTATAGCGGTTGGGAAAAATTGGGGCGCGGGAAGCTTTACAAAGAGAACGGGTGTTAAGTTTTAAGGGAATTGGCAATGAGAACGGTTCAATTATTAACCGTTCTAAAAGTGGGTACAAAGGAAGACGGTTATGTAATCAACCGTCATCTTTCTTTTAACTAAAGAGCACGGTTCAATTTTCAGCAACCGTTCTCTTAGGCAAAGAGCACGGCTAGTGGGAGAACGGTTCCGTTCATTATATAAGAACGGTTTTCAACCGTCATCTTTCCTATATTTTGTAGTAGTGATTTCATCTCCTTATCAACATGGCCTTGAAAGATATAGCAATGCAGAAGGCAAAATCCAAAGGCTCTACGCCTCGCAACATATGATATAGAAGGTGAAAGTCCATAGACCTTAATTAGACTCCTCTAATTAGTTACTAAATTACTTGTTAATTTAGTATTTAATGATCTATGTAACATGCATGCAAATATAAAGACATTTATATAAAAGAAGAAATTTCCTCACATTGATATGGAAATTAAATGGGCACAACAAGAACTCCTTGTTGTTCTTGAGCTATAATTAAAAAAACAAGAACAATCTCCAAATTAGAAGACCTCCTTCAAGTTGCACCAAGATGATACCAAATAATCTACCCTTATTATTAACTAGATAGGATAGACATTATGCTACTAATATTAGTATATATTACTACAATAGTAATACTTAGTAAATATTAGTATTATAAGAGTTTTAGTGAGAGGATGAGTTTTAGAGAGAAGTGTGAATTAAGCACAAAAAATGAAGTAAGTTGAAAATGAACAACCATTGTTCATTTTATAGGCACATGGCCGGACCATGTAGTCCATATGGCCTCTTATTTTTTGTTATTTAATTCACATGCAATTGTAGTAGAGTATGGTAGTGTATGTAATGATTTGGAATGCATGATATGTCATTATCATAAGGTTGCTTGTTGCATAAACAAGAACAAATATCATTACTACTACTACTACTACTACCTACGTAGCACGGACACTTCTCTTATCTAGCCGTCCTGTGTCGGACACCGTGTCGGACACACGGACACATATAAACAAGGAATGTGAGATTGAAAGACTAGAAAAGGTTGATTAGAAGTTGAGTTTGGGTGGGAAAATTGATTAGAAGATAAGTATGGGTGGAATATGAGAATAAATTATAGATAAAGTCAAGTTTTAGACTCAATTATCTACATTTTATATCAAATACTAATACAAAAATAAGATTGTATATTATTTATAACTATAAAATATATATTTTATTAAATTTAAATGCCGTGTCCCGTGTCCTAAATTTCACGAGATGCCGTATCACGTGTCCGTGTCCGTGTCCGTGTCCGTGTCCGTTTTGGTCCATTTTGATTTTTGATATTTGTCCCACAAATACTTATTAATCATATGTTTAATTATCTTATATAATTAATGTGTTAATTTGATCATATAACAATTATATGACACAAATTATATACAATATGTACTTAACATTTAAGTGATATTTTACCATTATATCAATATATAATGGGTCCTACAATGCTTAGTTAATTTATTTTACAACTCCTTGTAAATATAATTAACTAATTACCTCTATCTCAAAACCTCAACTAATTTAGTAATTTAACGATTAATTACTAAGTTAAATCTTATTTAATCATATTAAAATAAGATATAAATTTTATTAGTCAATTATCGCATAATTGAAAAATAAACTTAATCGAATTTGAGTTCTTAACTCAATTTCTAACAATTAACTCTCGTACATATCGAATATATGTAATGTACTAATTAACTGTATCGTATACAAATAATTAGTTACTATTTGGATTTCATCCTTTAGGTGTGACCGAAAGGGATCAGTTGATCACCGCCGCCATACGACAATAACGTCAAACTCTAGTCAGCCAACCGTTATTGATTTACGTTAATCAACTGACTAATCATATATATATAGTCAATAAATATCCCAATTATATTACTTAATGAGATTTATTATGTGGCGCACTATTGTGAAAGACACCTACTCCAACAGTCTCCCACTTGTCTGACACAAGTGTGCGTCACCAATTCTCTTGTCTCTTTATCACATCTCCCACTCAACGGAAGGTGTCTTTCAGGTCGCACTTGCGATTGATAATATCTAGAGTGGTTTTCTCGATAGGGAGAGTAACTGTCTGACCAAAAAATCTACCATAGATCTCTTTCCGAGCGTGGCCACGCATTTACAGTAACTTCTCCTCGAGTGGCCTAAAGATGTTTGTACCCAACGTGGGTGGACAATTCTTGTTGATTCATCTACTCTGTATGATGCAGATCACCATGATCCAGAATATGTCCATCGACCTCCTTTTATGGCACGACCTAGAACATCAACCAAACCAATCGGAAACTGCACCGACTCAGATAGACGGTCGCCAGTCAAAAGAATCGACTCATAGGAATAAGATAGACGACCCTGCCACGACCGGGCTCAAATAATTGTTTTAAGGGTCTATACAAATGTCACTGCCCGACAGAGTGTCATACAGTCTGTCTATGTAAACGACCAGTCATCTCCATGACTCCATGGTGCTGAACCAACCATCGATCGACTTAGAATCTAGTCACTTCGAGACGTCACCTCATTGAGTGACTAGGGACAAAATACTAAGTTCTTCCTATTCACTTGAATAGGGCCCAACATTGTCTTACAATCTATTCGGATAAACAAAGTATTAAATTTAGTCAAACTAAATAAAAGAGTTTATAACAAAACTCGAACAATGAATGCAATTATCATATATGAAATAATTAATACAACATTCAATTATTACATATTACATAATCTAAAGGAATTCTTGTACACGTCTCAATCCCATTGTGACGACATGACCATCATGCTTAGCCTTTGATAAAGGCTTGGTTAAAGGATCAGCAATGTTGTCATCTGTCCCAACCTTACAAATGTCAATTTCCTTTCTGTCCACGTAATCTCTAATTACATGATATTTCCTAAGTACATTTCTAGACTTGTTACTAGACTTGGGCTCTTTTGCTTGAAAAATAGCCCCACTGTTATCACAAATAAATCGTTGATAAGATCTTTGGCAGTAGGACTACTGCTAGTCTTCAAAAATTGCCCGAATCCACACAGCTTCCTTTGCATCTTCAGACGCTGCAAGGTACCTGCTTTCTGTTATAGAATCAATCCGCTATAACGCTGCTTGAAACTCTTCCAGAAAACAGCTCCTCCATTCATCATATAAACGTAGCCGGATTGGGATTTCATATCATCCCTATCTGTTTGGAAACTGGCATCTGTGTAACCTTTTACACG
>JAIUZE010047477.1:0-34659 GCA_022085475.1 Heliosperma pusillum | reverse complement strand
TATAGATAGTAGTGTTATTACCTTTACTATAGAATTTTTGAACTAAAAGCTTTTGGAAATTTTATTGCTTTCAAGTATTTTACCGTCAAGGAGTGTTGAGACTCGTTATTGGAGACGTTCGATAACTAGTTTTCTCATTAATTGACGCGAAATTGTATCTTTTGAGTCTTTGACTTGGACGATGAGATTCTTGACTGCAGACGAGAATCTTCCGCCCCATTGATAAGACCCTATATTTTTATTACAAGTATATTTTTAACAGTTTGAAATAGACCTACATATATGTTACTTTCCTTCTTCTAAGTTTCGAGGACGAAACTTTTTAAAAGGAGGGGTGATTGTAACAACCCGAAAAGTACCCAATTTTTCTAGTAAAAATATTTACTAACACTTTTCAGCAAACTTAAGGTTTTAAAATAGAAATTTTTGTTCCGAGGCGTATTTTGAAATTCCGCGTTCGTATTTGGAATTTCTGAGAGATTTCATGAAAAGACCGTTTTTAGTCATCTTTGACTTTTCTTGACTTTTAAGTCGTCTTTGACTTTTCCTTGACTTTTTAAAAGTCGTCATTGACTTTTCTTGACTTTTAAGTCGTCCTAAACTTTTCTTGACTTTTAAGTCATCTTGGACTTTTCTCGACTTTTCAGTCAACTTTGACTTCCGTTGACTTTTCCCGACTCGTCTCATAAGTTTGAAGACCGAAATTTTATTTCAAAAAATAATATTTTTGATTTATTTTTATTTAGATTTATTAAGATTTATCATAATTTAATATAATTATTTTGAATTTATTCGGAATTTAAAGAATAACTTTTACGGTTTAATTCCGAACGTCATTTAACGATTTCCGAGTCATCGTAAATCCCGAAACAAAACCGAAACTCGACTTTGGCATGAGTCACACGCCCATGTCATCGTTTTCCACTCACAATTAGATATTCTAATTGTTTTGATTAAACTAATAATAATATCTAGATATTTAGTAACTTTATCGATCAGTTAACGAAAATTACGCAAATCGTTTACAAAACAGACCCGACAAGCTCAACATCACACGGCTCCCTCTCCACTCTTAGGTCTTGATATTTTCATTACTTTTGATTACAATATCATAATATTTAGATATTAAGTTTAATTAACTTAATAGCGAATTATATTTAATCGATTACCGTAAAATAATTATTAAACCTGAGTCAATTACGTAACAACAATTTCAAAACCCGACTCTTTAGTTTCCCTATAATTACACGGCACCCACACACCCATTACTCACTAACAACTTTTCATTTTACAATAAATCAAATTAAGATCAAATTATCACTTTCTTTAATCGTTCTTGAGCGTTCTTCGTGTTCTTCATCCGTTCTTCGTCGTTCTTGAGCAAAATCATCATAAACCCTTCATTTCTTAATTAAATCCGTCCTAACTTATATTTCTAGAATCTCCTCTTCGCTCTCCATCTTCAAGTACGGTTTATTTTCAAATCCGACAAAATCGTTTTCAACACTTTAATTATGGAAAATCAAGTTTTAATTCTAACAATATTATTCTTGTCATTTCTTATAGGGGAAGATTTTGAAGACGAGTTTGGTGACTCGTATATCTTAGGAGAAGACTAGAAGACGGGTTTCTTATTTCTTAGTTCTTATATTTTGGTGATACTTGATTTTGTGCTAGCTAAGGTAACGATTCCGAGTTACTCGACGAATCAATGTTACATATTTTAGTTGTTGTTTATGATTTACGGTTTTTAATTAGTAACATGATAAGTAATCATTTTTATCATGTTGTATGAATTTATAAACATGTTGGTGTTCTTGACATATTCTTATGATTTCTTCATAATCATGATTTTAATATGCATGATGGTTGAATTGGATGTTAAAAATGGATGTTGTTAATTAAAATGATGTTAGAATTAATTTGGGGTGGTGGTTGTCGTGGCCGTGTGATGTGGCCGTGGAAGGTGGCTGGAAACCGGACCCAAACCAGCCGGTTCAGGCCGGTTCAGGCCCGGTCCAGACCGGTCTGGGTTGGCCCATGGTGGGTCCGGGTTTTGGTCTTTGGGTTGTGTCGATGTTTGATTGTTTGGTTATTGTTTTGACGGGTTTTAAATATGTTAAAGCATGCGGGAAATATTAAGAAACGGTTTTTAGTAAAATCGATCAAAAGGCCAAAACAGCCCAAAACCAGGCCGTGGGGCCCATCCAGGCCCATGTTGGGTTCGGCCCAAAAATCAGCCCGTGGGTCCCACTTTGGGACTTGTGACGGTTTTTGAGTTATCGTCATTTTATCGTATTTTGTAATATTTAGCAAGTGAGAAATGTTAATAAGTAAAATATTTAATTAAAAGGTTTTTCATAAAATTATTATTTCTCACATGTTAGAAATTATAATACGAGACCGTAGTTTAATTTGATATCCTTAAGTCAAGCGGGTTTTTGTATGATTTTAATTATTCACATGTTAGAAGTTGGAATAAATAACATGAATTGAATATGATGATTCTTGTTCAAGCCGAGATGACTAAGACTCTGTTTCTAGCCGGTTTGACCAAACGGGTTTGGTCAAACTAAGATCTAGTCAGCCCCGTTTTGACTGATGACCCGTCGCGGGACTCGGGTCGGGGATTTGTCTTCAGGTAAGGTTTTATTTTAATGAATGAATGAATTAGCCTTAGTAGATATGAGGCGATATGATATTTGAATATGATTTATATGCAATTAGTCACATGATAGGAAGTTTTCCCGTGACTGTTTGATTATATGGTTGGTGTCGTGTTGACTAAGTACCCATAGAGAATTATGAGTATATGGCGTCTTGACCATTCTAATTCTAAATGAGTATCTTGGACCATGACATTGATAGGCCTTACTATCTTTAACGAGTATATGTTCACTGCTTGATAGCTTTTGTGTCACTGACTTGGGCCTTTTGATACCAAGCCGGGGGCATGGCTGCCTAATCCACTTTGGGAATGGAGCAAGCTTAAGTACTAGCCATCTCTGCTTAGGGGGTCGCCTAGTAGAGTTTCTCATGTACGGTTATGTAATGAGACAGGGAATGGGTTAGCTGTTGTCGCTAGGTCTGATCAGTCTAGGGCTAGGATGTTTCCTACCTTGTGGTATAGACTCGAGTTACAGAAGTCGACTATTGACTGTACTAAGAACTTATGCCTGTTTCTAGACGGATTGGTCTTTCATGTTTGTATGATTCTATGAGTTTTAGAAGGTGAGATGCAAGCCGGCTAAGATTGATAGAGTTTGGATTACCGATTGTTAACTGATTCACATGATTACGTGTTGATTAGGGTTTGAGTGTATCACGGCCATGTTACATGGTAACCTCTGAGCTAGCATACCAGCTTCCCTACCTCGAGTTATATTTATTATCGGATTCACATGATAGCTTTCATATGATAGGTTATATGTTAGTTATTTGTTTCATAACATGAAAAGCATATCATATATGTTAAAGGTTTTGTATTTCCCATATACATTGCTTTTATGTTATTCATGTTTAATTAAACTCGACATTTCGTGGCTGGGAGAACTCGGAGTTACTCCCCACTGACTGTGGCTTCCGTGTTTATATTTAATGCGGTCGAACAGGTGGTGAATGCATATTTGGGGTACATTGACGAGCTAGCGAGCGAAGTATTTACCTTGGACCTATATTCGGTTCTTAGATTGTATATTATTATACACTCTTTTATTTCCGTATTTATACGGGAGATATGTCTCCCGTCTTGTATAATTTTTATGTATAATATTAGTTTCCTTTTTGTATGAACCTTTTTATTTATGACACCCTTTGTTATGTATTAAATTATTTTTTTTCTTTCCGCAAATTTGAGGGTGTCACACCTCCGCAACCATACTCTTATGTCATCCTCTCTAATTTTTTTCTCTTCTATTTCTCATGTCCTAACTTCAGTGCATGTAACTTGGCCACTAGATAACAACATAACCCAAAGAAGTTAGTTTAAATTCATTAACCAGATGATATGTCATTCCCCATACTTATAATTTGATATTTTGTTGTGACTTTATGTTCAATTATTCTGTTTTGTGTTGTAGGAAAATCCCATCAACAATTGACTGATAAATAGAGCTTCAACTCATTTGATTTAGGCCCTTGTTCTCTCATTTTTAGGAGTAAAAAATTGGATCTGGCTAATTAACTGTCTATTATGCTAAACCAATAGGTACCAGTTATTGAAAAGATAGGTTTTATTGAGAAATTGCACAATAATAATGAGATACAAGATGTCTATTTATACTAATAATAAAGTTATATGTTTCCTAATCTAGTTAAGGAAATACAATATTATAATAATAATAGTTTTCCTAAATAATATAAGAAACATAATTAGGAAATTTAGTATCTAGGAAAGTCTAGCAAGGCTAGGTAATATCTCCAATTCAATACGCTCTCGCAAAACGGACGATCGGAGAGCATTTGCGGTGTTGGACAAGATGAGTGACGCCAAGGTGGTAGTTAGAATGATGATGCGCTTGGTAGCATTGTCGATGATGGTAGTTTGCGTGCTGAACTCACCAATATATTTTGGTGGGGACCGAAATAGTAGTGGTCAAAGTTGATGATAGGATTGTGGCGAGGTTTTGGTGGCCGAAAGGATTGTGGCCATGTTGTGTTGATGGCTCGAAGGGTTGTAGCCATAATTATAGTGGTGAGTTTGTGTAAACTCTATGGTGGCCAAAAACGGTGGTGGCCATAAACGTAGTACTTGGTTTGATGCAATTCCCAAGGTGATGGCAGCGGAAGGAGAGTTGTGGATAAGGCCGAACAAAGTCGGGTTTTGGATAGAGTTCGAACAAAGTCGGGTTTTGGATAGAGTCCAAACAAAGTCGGGTTTTGGATAGAGGTCGAACAAAGTCGGGTTTTGGATGGGTGGTTGAACTTCCGGCCGAAGGATCTACTCCGAGGTGTTACCCTCTATCAAGAGCACGAGGCTCTGATACCATATTGGAAAGATAAGTTTTATTGAGAAATTACATAATAATAATGAGATACAAGATGTCTATTTATACTAATAATAAAGTTCTATGTTTCCTAATCTAGTTCAGGAAACATAATAATATAATAGTAATTCTACTCCTAAACAATACAAGAAACATAATTAGGAAGTGTAGTATCTAGGAAAGTCTAGCAAGACTAGATAATATCTCTAATACCAGTGACATCTATCGTAGTTATTGCCTTCAATTTTATGATTACTTCGGAAGAACTTTTAAATCAATTTTGCAGTGTTTCTCTTGTTTCAAGTGTAACTTTGGTACTTATTGGCGACCACTCAGTGTCTTATTTGCGAAAGATTATAGTGACCTTTACTAAAAACTATGTTTTTAAAACTATCTAACAAATGGTAGTTAAACGATTTCAATGCATTAACTTCATTTATAGGTTCTTGTAGATAATGCGCTATCAATTTTTTTTTATTAATGCATACTACACTGTTATTCTGGTTTTCCAGGAATCAAGTGCTTAGTTAGAAATGAGAACAACATTTGGAGTGGCTCCTCCAAGAGAACAGGTATCATGCATGTTATTACTGAAATAGGAGTATCACTTCGTGGACATTGTATTTTTAGTATGTCGTGTGAATAAACTCAATTGAAGATTATATATCCTGCGTTCTTATCAACATTTCTTCTTACAAGATATGTACTTTGGTTTTTATAATCTATGTTGCACTTGATCTGTATGTTCTTTAGATCGCCAACTTCATATTGTGATCATAAGCCGATATTATCTTTTGTTTATCTAGCACGTGGAGTGTGATGGTCTGCACTATAGTAGGACTCCTGGGAGACTTTGCTATAGTGATTTTCGCTTAAGTTTAACTTGAAATTGTGTGTCAAAGAAGCCATTATCGAGATTTATAGATAATTTTTATTTCTTATCTAAAATGCGGAGTTAGCTTAGCTTCTTATACGTGCTAAGAAAACTTATATAAAAGTGGAATCCTTCTGTAGAATTGTGCTGAGGTAATTGTTTTTTTTTCTTGATATACATATAAATCTAATTGAATATTCAGAGTCATATTGTTCACTTCTTGATTCAATATGAGCTGGTATTTAGTAACGCTATAAAAAGCTCACAAACCTCAACTTTGTATTGTGATCTTATATCAAAGGATGAAGATATGAACAAAGAGGAAGAGGGAGAAGAATTATCACTTTAGTGCGGGATAATAAGGATGGGGTGTCATGTATTGTTGGTGGGGTAGAGAGAGAGACAGAGACCGACGCCGGTGGTTAGGCTGTCGTCGGCATTACTATCAGTTGAGGGTGATAACAACGGTGGCAGGTATTGGTGTTAGTGATGTGTTTGGTGAAGATAAGTATTTGAGAAGGGCATGAAGAGGCTATCTTGGTGGTGGGGCTAGGTGTAAGAGGTGGGATGGATGATGGGGAGGCACTGCATCGACGATGGATAGGTTGTCATGGTGATGGTCGTAGGTTTAGTGGTGTTGATTGTTGATGGGAGAGTAAGTGAATTAAGTGAGTTGGATCGGTTTTTAGTTGTTTAGTTGTTCAGATCGGGGAATTTTGAAGAGGGAAAAGTAGAGGGAGTGGTAATGCTTGGTACGTATTAAGCCATGATGAAAATTTTCATGTTAGTTTTACTACGTAACACATATCACCTTCACCTTTTCCTTTCAATGAGTTCCCTTTTTTACGACCAAACTTTTATTGCTTCATAATTTTACTGTAAATTGGTGAATCCGTCAAATATTGAATCTTTATGTGAGATAAATTACATTAACTGTATTTCTCAATGTGGAACAAGAGTAATAAAAAAACGAATAACTTGGAAAGGCAAGTTGTGAGAGTTGGTCAGACTATTTTGGGTTTCTCGTGTCATCTTGAATGATTATAAGAAGGTAGAAGATTTAGCATCTAGAGCTGTCATGTGAAGCTACTGTGTAAGGGCTAAAACGAATGGAGCTAAAACGAATGGAGCTTCCAAAGCACTGAAATAGTTCTTTGGAAGGTTTCAACTAAAAAGAGAAATGACAAAGTGTTTGCCTTATTAAAGTGGTGTGTGCTAACCTTTCACATTTCTTTTAGTTAGACAATACAAATAGTAAGAATACTAAGGGAGTTGAAGAGAGTGTAGAACATTCTTCTTTTGGGAAAACAGTGCTAGAATGGAAAGAAATGATGTATATGAGTCTGTCTCTTACTTTTTAATTTATATAATTCTTGCATTGACCTGATTAAGTTTTTTCTTTGTCTTCAAGCATGCATTATTATTTACATTTAAGTTGGGCGGAAGAATTGAGACAGTTCTTAGCGAGGTTTCATCTAAAAAAGGGTCAAAGTAAGTCTTTAGCGCTTTCCTTGTTGGCTTGTTAAAACAGGATGTATTATACTCTTAATCTGATGTCATATAGTTTATATATGATACACTTTAATATGAAATTTCTAACTTAAAGTCTAGAGGTTTAAGTCTTACCTTATGGTGATACATATCTATCCTTTGCTTTTTCATAATGCAAGAGTAGCTTTTGAGTGACAATCAGTCTTTAGATTATAGGAAACCTTGTATATTTGAAGTGTCATCTTAAAGTATATATTTGGTGGATTTGTGATACGCAACCATAAGTTTACAGATTGAAATCCTACACTTCATATTCGCTTTTATGTGAATATAAATGCCTTTTTTGAGTGTAGAAACAGTGAAACCAGATAAGTAAATCTTTTGAGTACAAGACGGACACTAGAAGATGCTCAAAGGTAATTTGGTTTGAGGATAAGTCGGTGGTGGTTCATGTTTACATGAGTTATGTTCTATTTCTCATTCTAGGTACTTTTGGGTATGGTTTAGTATTCTCTTTTTTGCGTATTAATTTTGTTTGATGCTGGATTTGGTAATGTTTGTATTGGTGGTGTTTGATAATTTGGGGTGGTTCCAGACCAACTAAAGACAACTCAAATTCACAATTAAAAGATTTAGAAAAGGGTTTACTTCATCAGACCCTTTAAAATAAAGATGTTCCAATCCGATAGAAATTTTATAGTGCAAGTGAAAAAAGAAACTTCAAAATTTTCAAACCATTAGTACAACCCTATTTTGAAGAAATTAGAGCGATTGAAAAGGGTAAAGAAACTCAATTATGTGGAACCCCGGTAAAGAAAAAAACATTCACTAAGTTAAAAGTCACAAATAGTGAGAAACCCTTCATAGAGCCAAACTATTGTAGATACCTCGTTTCTACACCTTCCGCCAACCACCTAGTGATGATTGGACCGCATGTTTGGTACGCAAAACGATTTATGACAATTCGTAAGTTTATTGTCAAGTGATAGCTCAAATAATTGTGTCTACCCCTTGGTCGTCAACTACGTGCAGGTACGGTTGCTTTGACAGTCATTAGAGTTTATTTGGAGTCCGGGTCGAAAACCGCTTCATTTTCTATATACCGTTTTGCAACTCCGAGTCGGAACGCTCTAAAATGTTCAGGTTATTTTATTATATATTTTCAAATTCTATATTTTTAATTGAATTATCTTGTTTCTTTTAAAAAGGGAATTATAGATCAACCACAATTCCGTAATAGAAGCGTGGAAATCTTTCTCCCGTGGCAGGAAACCTCTGGGGAAATGACGCAGCAGGTGTTGCGCCTCTTTCCCAGTTTGTTCTTTCCAAAGTTTGAGTTGTTCTACGACTCTTTTACATTTTCTACTATAAAAGGAGAGCTCCGTTCTCACTTTTAAGGCACACGAGTGTTCCGCCCCTTCTCTTCTCTATATTTGTATTCTAGACCCTGCTCTAAGCTATCGACACCTACGTGCTTGATCAATCGACCACGTAAGCTCAGATCCTTCTGGGTACCCGTCACGTTTAGCATTTGACCGACTAATTTGACCAATTATAATCAACTTAATCAATTTTAGTCCGTTAACAAGGGCACTTTTTGTATATATTCGAGTCGAGTTGTCGCTAAACGTAACTTTAGTTTTCTCGTTTTGTCAACATGCAAGTCTGAGGGTGTTAATCCCGTCTTTTTATTATTTATTTATTCATCTAATGTAAGATCTATGTCAGAAATAAATCCAAAATCAATTTTAAGTCAAAACCTTTTCGTAAAACCTTTTTAGTAGTCATCAGACGTCAAGAAGAAACGCAGCAGCAGCATCAACGCCTCTTCGAAGAGTTGCAGCATCTGCCGCGCCTCTTCCATAGACTGCCTGCTCCGTCTCTTCTTCTTCTTCCTTTGGTTTCTACGTCTTTTGTTTTCCTTTTCTTATTTTATTATTTAATCGTATTTATCTTTTAAATCGTCTTGTTCTTAGCTTAGAGCCCTAATAATTCAATATTGGTTTTAGTCTCTCTAAATCAAGATAGGATTTTAGAGGTTCGATTTGTTTATATCAAATCTTAGGATTCGTCATTGATACAATTATTCTTCTTATTTAACATGTTAAACCACCTTTACACGGTCTTAGATCGATAATTAATCGCAAATACCAACGAACATTAACTGATTGCGATTCTTGCTTCACAGCAACAGACGCAACAAGTGTTGCGCCTCTTCCAAAGGACGCACCTGCTGTTGCGCCAGTTCTGGGCTGATTTTTGACTCTGAATTTACATTCTCGCCTCGACGTAGCCTAGTTATGTAATTAATTTACTATTAACCTTAGCATCACTGCTAATCCGTCTTTTAATCTTTTCTTATTTTCATTTATTTTCTCCAAATCTTTGTTTTGGACATATTTTGGACATAGATCATGTAATCCTTTCTAATCTTGTTTAGTTTTATTTAACCATTGTAATTGGATGATTTAATTGTCTTCTCATTGGTAACTAATCTTAAATTCCTAGTTCGATATAAATTGAGTGCTAAAATTACATGTTCACCGACTTAGTCTAATTCAAATGTTAGGATTAAAACGTGGATGTTGCATTGCATGCATATAATCGATAACACATCAAATACGAACGATTTTCCTAATCATTAGTAGAGGCCGCTATCGAGGCGGGCGGGATTAAGTGTTCGATTAAGGAGCTTCATAATACGTACCCTCACCCCTTACTACAGATCTCTGTGAACATCCGTGTTCATTGGCATCTACGAGAGTCATTCTAGACATAGAATGCTAAGGGTAACGAGTTCTTAGTGTTCATGTCATTACTTTGTGTCTTGACATGGCATAAAGTATTCGAACGGTTCTAATTTCCCATAAAAATTAGTGGCGACTCCACAAATGCGTATCACTACGCTTCTCCCTTGTTTCCATCCTGTGTGCGCCCCTCCGTGGTTCCCCGTGTACCAGAGTTCGCCAAGGATCCATAATCCGTGTATCACAGTTTGGCGACTCCGCTGGGGATTATACACTTACGTGTTACCCAAGGTGAAACTTGAACAAGGTTAGGGAACAATTTCTACAAGACAGTTATCGGTTTTCATTACTAGACCTTATTAGGTCGTTTTATTCGGCTTTCCTAGGCCCAACCCAACCAATTTTGACCAATCGTCCTGACTGAATGGTCCAAATTCTTATCTGGGCCTAAGGATGGATAACGATTGACGTCAACCATACCACGGTACATACTCATGTTAGTATCAAGAGCTTTCACTACTCGAGGAAATGGACTAGGAACCAACCTTATCATGTTTGGCGCGGACCTCTCCAGGTTTGATTGCTTGGTATGACAACCCACCCTTTAAGCCAAAACCATTCTAAGTGCACTCAGCATACCGTTATAATGCCTGTTTAAATGTGTATAACCTCTACATGATCACCATTATGTAAATAAACCATGACGAAGTTTTCAAAACAAAAACCCTTTTCAAAACTGTAAAACATTTTCAAAGGTGGCCTAAAGTAGCGCAAAATAAGTCAAAATTCTGCCCAAATGTCTAGTCAAAATCGTCTTTTCTCCACTTCAAGTCGACACTACTACAACCACACTACGATTGTCTAGGAGAAACATTCCAAATCTAATCATTTTCAAAACTCACTTAGCACAATGGCACACACCCACTTCACAAGTGTATATACCTCAAATCTACACCTTTCGCCAACCACCCAGTAATTATTGGGATTCATGTTTGGTATGCGGAATGATTTATGACAATTCGTAAATTTATCGTCAAGGGATAGCTCAAATGTAACAACCCTCGCGAATGCGTAAATAAAACATACAAACATGTGATTAATATAGCGGAAAATACGGTGTTTTTAAAACTTTTCACATGCAATTAGAAAGGTACGAGGAATGTCAATAATTACAAACCAAAAATAAAATACTACAAGAGACGTAGTCTCTCAAAATGTATCAAATATCAAAGTGATTAGCAAACTAGCTAAACAACTTCTAGAGGTGATTCATCCAGGCCAACGCCCGCTAGCTCACACCCGAACCCAAAATAGTACAAGCAAAAAGCCATCCAATCAAGCAACCTGTTCATCCATGAAAAACATGAATGCAACAGTCACTGGGGAGTAACTCCAGGTTCTCCCAGCCATATCTCATTAAACGTACATAAACGGAAATACGAAAGTAGAAGCATGCATATATAGATATACATGTGAAATACGAGAAGGATAAATAAGCAATTCAATATATAAAGATAAGAGCATATGAAGTACAATTCAATAACCATCATGTTATAGAATGACTCGGGGAAGACACTCTTAGGCAACCATATGTTGGAGCAAGTGTCCTCCACAATAGTGCATTTATATTATAAATCTCATTTTGGAATATTAGTGGGATGACTAGTATTTTGATACTCCACGTCAGTTGATTAACGTAAATCGATAACGGTCAGCTGACTAGAGTTAGACGTTATTGTCGTATGACGGCTGTAATCAACTGACCCCTTTCGGTCACACCTATAGGATGAGACCCAAACAGAAATCTAATTATTTGTATACGATACATATTAATTAGTACTTTATATATATATTTGATATATGTTTAGTTACGAGAGTTATTTATTTGAAATTGAGTTACGAACTCATTCCGGATAAGTTTATTAGTCAATTATACGATAATTGACTGAATAAATTTTACGTCTTATTTTAATACGATTAAATAAGATTTAATTTAATGATTAATAGTTAACTCATTAAATTAGTTGAGGTTATGCATATAATTTGAGGTAGAGGTGATTAGTTAATTATATTTACAAGGAGTTGTAAAATAAACTAACTAGGCATTGTGGGACCCATTATATATTGATATAATGATAAAATATCACTTAAAAGTTAAGTGTATATTATTTATTGATTTGAGTCATATAATTGTTATATGATCAAATTAACTCTTAATTATACAAGATAATTAATCATATGATTATAAGTATTTGTGGGACAAATATCAAAAATCAAAATGGACCACATGACACTAGTGGGTGCCGAAAATTGGTAGTGTACAACATGATGATTGTTGTTTCTTGTATTACACTACATCTTGTTATCATGTCATGTTTATGACACATGATCATAACCTTACTCACATCTACACTCAACCAATTTGCATGGGATTATTTTAAGCAAAAATAAGAGGCCACATAGGCCATGATGGCCGGACCATAGTGTCCTTAAAAGGACAACTTTGTTGTTCATTTTGCTTGCTTGTTCATTCTTATTTTGTGCTTATCTCACTAAAATCCTCATCTCTCTAAAAACCTCTCAAATACTAATATTTCCTATTACTAGAGTAGTAATAAAATCTAATATTAGTTCATCATATCACTTGTGTTTTCTAGTCAAAAACTAAGTGATTAGTTTGGGTTTTCTCTTGGGTGCTTCTTAAAGGAGGTCTTCTACTTTGAAGATTACAAGGAGGATCATCTATTTCTTTATAGCACAAGATCAACAAGAAAGGTGTTTCTTGTTGTGCCCATATAACCGAAATTTCCCAATGTAAGGAAATTTCTTCTTACTTTTTATTATGCATTTTAATTTGCATGCATGTTACATAGATCTTTATTAAACACTAAATTAACAAGTAATTTAGTAACTAATTAGAGGAGTCTAATTAGGGTCTATGAACTTTCATGTGGTATCAGAGCTAGCTTGTAGCATGCATGTTGATTTTAAGCATTAAAATCGGGTTATACGATAACTTGAGTAAAAAATCGAAAATTTATGTTAAAAATGGTTTTCACGAAATTTTCTGATTTGCATGCATACCTACTGACCTCAAAATGTTTGTGGTCAAATTTGGTGAATTTACGAATTAATTTGCTATTTATTATGTTTTATGGCCTTAATAACCGAGTTAACATGCGGTTTTATGTTAAAAGTTAACTAAAAATAGTTGCATGTTGAATCTGGCCTCAAATTTTTAATATGTTCTCACATGCATGGTGTACATATTGTATGTAAATTTTCGTGACATTTAGTCATGTATTGCATGGTTATTGATTTTTATTGGATAAAAATCGATTTAAAGGAGTTATTTTGTTCTTAAAATTGAAACGAGACTTTCTGGAGTTCAAAATTTTTTGTACATTTTAAAATATTATTTATATCATTCTGGTAAAATTTGAAAATTTGTTTCATCATTTTACTATTTTAGTTGGTTTTTATTTGATAAAAACCGATTATTATAAAGCTATTTGTTCATAAAATCATTTCAAATTTTTTGGGCAAATGTTTTTTGTTCTTGAGGTTCCTGGAAGTGTTCCAGTATGTACAAATATTTTTGTTTCAATTTTAATGATTTTTAATTTTATTTTGGGTTTAATTCATAAAAGTTATGAATAAACCTCTTTAAATAGCAAATGCGATCAATTCAAACTAATTAAATACAAGTGAAATTAGTGGGGACTAATTTTGAGTTCTAAATCAGTTTAGATAATTAGTTTGAGCTTAAATACGATTTAAGTGTTGATTATTGATTTTTAGTAGATAAAATCGATAAAATTCGTAAAAACCGAGCTAGAATGAACATGACAAGTGTTGAGGGTGATTTTGGCATGATTTTACAGCATTTTTATTTATGTTGTTGAATGAATGAATGTCATTTATTTATTTTATTGCAAGTTGTACCTAGTATGGCCTAGATTGTTTTAATCGGTATTACCCGTAATGTAAGGGAATACCGATTTGGTTGTAATTTATTGCGATTTCGTATCGCCGTTTTGTAATAATTAATAATTTCATTTTTTTTAGATCAAATGTATAATAGGGATTTGCTATGTATTCATTTGTATTTTTGTAATTATTTATTATGAAGACGGTGATTCCCAAAGTCGGTGTTCCAAAAGACGGTGCCATATTGGAAGGCGTTCCATGAAGAGGCAAGGGACCAAGGAGTTGGTTTCCGATTTGTAATCATCTAGTTAATTAGATTAGCTAGGTGGCCATACTAGGATTTAATTTGATTGCTTGCTTTATTTTTCCGCACATGCCAAAATCACCAACATGCGTTTTATTTATCGATTGTCAATTCAACGTTATTCAAAATTCACCGACTTAGTTCACTTATAGGGAATTAATAACTAAAATTGGCAAGACCTCTCACATAACTTAAAAAGAAATTGAGATTTAGCCTTACCAATTGAAGCACCTATGAATCCCGTGTTCATTAGGACAACCACAACGTGGACCTTTTTACCTCGGGTAAGTAGGGTGATACGATCACACGCCTAAATTGGGTTGGACTCAACAAGATAAGCGTTATCTTGGGACTAGGAGATGGGTTTAGTTGAAATCCGTCAACCGAGAGTTCTAGGAGTAGAATTAGTCAAGAGTTGACTTACCGTCTTTTACATAAAAGTTGCATAACATGTTCTTTTGTCTAAAATGCGGGTCTCGGAATCGCTTATATAATTTCGTGAGGGGTCATTATATGAGTGACTTGTTTAAATTGTTTATACAAGTAAAATTGATTAAAACAATGAATGTTAATATTTCCTAATTTTGTTGTAGTTATTCATAATTCGCAATGGCAAACAATAACAACACCGTTCAACTAGGAAAAGACTCATGGCTAAGGTCCGTTATGGACAAATGCATCTTAAAAGACGATGGAACTAATTTCGTCGAGTGGGAGCAAACGATCAAGAGCGCGGCGTTATCGGATAACGTTTTGCGCTACTTGACCGAGGCACCTCCAAATGAACCCGGCCCAAGGGCCACTAATGCGGCCAAAGCCGCCTATGAGGAATACCTTAAGGTAGCAAACGACGTCAAGATGGTCTTGATTTGGTCGATGTCCTCAACCCTTAAGCAACAATACATCACCCTTGGAGCATATGAGATATTCTCTAGGGTGACGTTGGCTTTTTCTCAATCACCCGAGATTCGCCAATATAATGCTATGACTAGGCTTTTTGAAGCCAAGCTAGAGAAGGGCCAAAAGGTTGGCCCACATGTGCTTAAGATGGTGGAACATGTTGACACTCTAGATCGTCTAGGGGTCAAAATTCCTAAGAAGCTAGCGGTTGGCCGCATCCTTCACTCACTTCCTCCCAAGTTTGCCCAAGCTAGGGCAAACTATAACATGCATGGCATGGATAAGAGCTTTCACGAGCTCCATGCTCTCCTTACCCAAGTCGAACGGGATATGGAAGCAAGTGGGAGTGAGCAAAGGGATGTTCTTTCAATGAGATTGAAGAACTTAAAGCTAGGGGTTCAAAAGGGGAAGGGAAAAGCCAAGGCCCAATTTAAGAAGCAAGGAAAGGGAAAGGGCAAAGCTATTATGTATAGTAATGCCAAGGCTAAGGGTAAGAAGCACGCCGAAGCCGAATGCTTTTATTGTAAAGGCAAGGGACATTGGAAACGCAATTGTCCCAAGTATTTGAAGGATAAGAAGGACGGATGTGTGACACCGTCAGGTATAATCCTCTCTTCTCTCTATATGATAGATATTAACTATGCTTGCACTTCCACTTGGGTATTTGATACTGGATGTGGTTCTCACCTTTGTAATCACTTGCAGGGGCTGAAGGACGTGCGAGCACTAGCCAAGGGTGATGTGGACCTACGAATGGGGAATGGAGCAAGAGTTGCCGCCGTCTCCGTAGGAACTTATGTATTAACCTTAGCTAGTGGTCTTGAGTTGTATTTAAATAATTGTTATTTTGTACCCTCCTTGACTAAGAACATTATCTCCATTTCCGTACTTGATGCGGAGGGTTTCTCTTTTGTAATCAAGAACAATAGTTGTTCGTTTTCTTTTAATGATGTGTTTTATGGTAAAGCCATCTCTGTTGGAGGCATTTATGTTCTTGATAATGTTAATGAAGTATATCATGTAGAAAGCAAGAAGCTCAAATTAGGTGAACCTAATCAATCATACCTTTGGCATTGTCGTTTAGGTCATATAAACGAACGACGCATAAAGAGACTCGTTTCAACGAAACTTCTCAAACCATTTGATTACGAATCTTATGGTGAATGCGAATCTTGTCTTTTGGGCAAGATGACTCGTGCTCCTTTTACAGGAAAAGGGACACGAGCAAGTGAAGTATTAGGCCTTATACATACCGATGTATGTGGCCCAATGACTCTCCAAGCTAGAGGTGGTTACAAGTACTTCATTACTTTTACCGACGATTTGAGTAGATATGGATACGTCTACTTAATGAGGCATAAGAGTGAAGCTTTTGAAAAGTTCAAAGAGTTTCAACATGAAGTGGAAAACCAATTGAATAAGAAGATAAAAACCCTACGATCCGATCGTGGTGGTGAATATCTAAATTATGAATTTGATTCACACCTAAAAGATTGTGGTATAGTATCACAATGGACTCCTCCTGGAACACCTCAATTAAATGGTGTGTCTGAAAGGAGAAACCGAACTTTATTAGATATGGTTCGGTCGATGATGAGCCTTACAGAGCTTCCTGACTCGTTTTGGGGATTTGCCATCTTAACCGCAATATTTTCACTAAATCGTAGCCCGACTAAAGCAGCCAATAAAACTCCATATGAGATATGGAAAGGAAAGGTTCCTTATTTGTCGTTTATGAAAATTTGGGGTTGCGAGGCGTTTGTTCATGAGAAGTCTAATGACAAGCTCGCACCCAGATCCGACAAATGTTATTTTGTAGGATATCCTAAGGAGACTCGTGGATATTACTTCTACAACCGTCATGAGGACAAAGTGTTTGTGTCTCGTGATGCTGTCTTTCTAGAAAGCGATTTCGTTTCTAAAAGGCAGAGTGGGAGAAAATTCGAACTTGACGAAGTTCGAGAGCCACAAACCGAAAATGAAGTGGAGGAAAACGTTCCCTCCTCGTCTGAAACGGTTATTGTCCCTAGAAGGTCAGGTAGAATTAGTTATCAACCTGATCGTTACCTTGGATGTATCGAGGGAGATGGTGATTTATTACTTTTTGAAAGTGATGAACCCACAACCTACAAGTCGGCCGTTTCTAGTCCCGACTCCACGCATTGGCTTGAGGCCATGCAATCCGAAATGGATTCTATGTACGAAAATCAAGTATGGGACTTGGTAGACTTACCTGAGAAGGTGCGACCTCTTCAGTGCAAGTGGATCTACAAGATCAAGAATGGCATAGATGGACATATTGATGTCTACAAAGCTAGATTGGTGGCAAAAGGCTTCACTCAAGTTCATGGTTTACACTATGACGAAACTTTTGCCCCAGTCGCTATGCTTCGATCCATTAGGATTCTCTTAGCGGTTGCCGCATTTTATAACTATGAAATTTGGCAAATGGATGTCAAAACCGCCTTCTTGAATGGGATTCTAGAAGAGGAAGTGTACATGACACAACCTGAAGGTTTTGAGGATAAATCCAACCCTAAGAAGGTATGCAAACTTAAGAGATCCATATATGGTCTTAAGCAAGCATCAAGGAGTTGGAATCATCGCTTCGATCATGTAATTAAACAAAATGGATTCACTCGAAGTGTCGAGGAACCATGTTTATACATGAAGTTTAGTGGGAGCAAAGTTACTTTCCTTATCTTGTATGTGGATGACATACTTCTCATTGGGAATGACATACCAATGCTTACTTCTACCAAGGAGTGGCTTGGGAAACATTTCCAGATGAAGGATTTGGGAGAGGCACAACGCATTTTGGGTATCCGGATCTATAGAGATAGATCCAAGAGGATACTAGCATTAAGTCAAGAAGCTTATATAGATAAGATTCTTGATCGGTTCAAAATGAAAGACTCTAAGAGAGGCTTTCTTCCAATAGGTCATGGTATCACTCTGAGTAAATCCCAGAGTCCTACCGTCACCGAGGAGATTGAACGCATGAAGTTGATCCCTTATGCTTCAGCAGTTGGGTCAATCATGTATGCTATGATGTGCACTCGCCCCGACGTCGCCTATGCTTTGAGCATGACGAGTCGTTATCAAGCCAATCCAGGTGAGAGTCACTGGATAGCCGTAAAGAACATCCTTAAGTACTTACGAAGGACTAAAGATTCGTTCTTGGTGTTTGGAGGAGAGACTGAGTTGCGTGTAAAGGGTTACACGGACGCTAGTTTCCAAACTGATAGGGATGATTTAAAATCCCAATCCGGCTATGTCTTTATGTTGAATGGAGGAGCCGTTTGCTGGAAGAGCTTCAAGCAAAGCGTGACTGCGGATTCTACAACAGAAGCTGAGTACCTCGCGGCATCAGAGGCTGCAAAGGAAGCTGTGTGGATTCGGCAGTTCTTGGAAGGACTAGGAGTAGTCCCTACTGCCACAGATCCCATCACGATGTATTGTGATAACAGTGGGGCTATCTTTCAAGCAAAGGAGCCCAAGTCTAGTAACAAGTCTAGACATGTACTTAGGAAATACCATGTAATTAGAGATTACGTGGAGAGGAAGGAAATAGATGTATGTAAGGTTGGGACAGACGATAACATCGCTGATCCTCTAACCAAGCCTCTTACAAAGGCTAAACATGACAGTCATGTCGTCTCGATGGGATTAAGACGAGTTCCTGAATTCCTCTAGATTATGTGATATGTAATAATTGAATGTTGTATCAATGTTTACATATATGATAATTGCATTCATTGTTCGAGTTTTATATGAGCTCTTTTATTTAGTATTGACTAAATTTATTACTTTGTTTTGTCCGAATTGGTTATAATAAAGGTTGAACTCAATTCAAGTGAACATGATGAACTTAGTAATTGTCCCTAGTCATTTGCATAAGGTGACGTCTCGAAATGACTAGATTGTAAGTCGATCGATGGTTGGTTCAGCACCATGGAGTCATGGAGATGACTGATCGTTTACATAGACAGACTGTAGAGACACTCTGTCGGACAGTGACCATGATAGAGTCCCTTATCAAAATTGTTGAAGCCTGGTCGTGGCGGGGATTTCTATTATATTCCTATGAGTCGATTCTTTAGACTGGCGACCATTTACCTGAGTCGGTGTATTTTCCGATTGACTTTGGTTTTTGTCCTAGGTCGTGCCGTGAAAGGAGGCCGATGGGCATCTACTGGGTCATGGTGATTTGCATTATACAGTGTAAGTTGGGTCAACAGGAATTGTCCACCCACGTTGGGTATTAACATCTTCGGGCCACTCGAGGAGTAGTGACTGGAAATGCGTGGCCACGCTCGGAAGAGATCTATGGTAGATTTTCCGGTCAGACAGTTACTCTCCAGATCGAGAAAACCACTCAATTTATTTTTCCAATCGCAAGTGCGACCTGAAAGACACCTTGCGATGAGTGGGAGGATGTGACGCTAAAGTGACAAGAGAATTGGTAGCACACAACTTGTCGAGACAAGTGGGAGATATTGTGGGAGTAGGAGTCCTCCGCAATAGTGTGACTACATGCACAACTTGTATCGGACAAGTGGGAGATTGTTGGAGCAAGTGTCCTCCACAATAGTGCATTTATATTATAAATCTCATTTTGGAATATTAGTGGGATGACTAGTATTTTGATACTCCACGTTAGTTGATTAACGTAAATCGATAACGGTCAGCTGACTAGAGTTAGACGTTATTGTCGTATGACGGCGGTAATCAACTGACCCCTTTCGGTCACACCTATAGGATGAGACCCAAACAGAAATCTAATTATTTGTATACGATACATGTTAAGGAAATACAATATTATAATAATAATAGTTTTCCTAAATAATATAAGAAACATAATTAGGAAATTTAGTATCTAGGAAAGTCTAGCAAGGCTAGGTAATATCTCCAATTCAATACGCTCTCGCAAAACGGACGATCGGAGAGCATTTGCGGTGTTGGACAAGATGAGTGACGCCAAGGTGGTAGTTAGAATGATGATGCGCTTGGTAGCATTGTCGATGATGGTAGTTTGCGTGCTGAACTCACCAATATATTTTGGTGGGGACCGAAATAGTAGTGGTCAAAGTTGATGATAGGATTGTGGCGAGGTTTTGGTGGCCGAAAGGATTGTGGCCATGTTGTGTTGATGGCTCGAAGGGTTGTAGCCATAATTATAGTGGTGAGTTTGTGTAAACTCTATGGTGGCCAAAAACGGTGGTGGCCATAAACGTAGTACTTGGTTTGATGCAATTCCCAAGGTGATGGCAGCGGAAGGAGAGTTGTGGATAAGGCCGAACAAAGTCGGGTTTTGGATAGAGTTCGAACAAAGTCGGGTTTTGGATAGAGTCCAAACAAAGTCGGGTTTTGGATAGAGGTCGAACAAAGTCGGGTTTTGGATGGGTGGTTGAACTTCCGGCCGAAGGATCTACTCCGAGGTGTTACCCTCTATCAAGAGCACGAGGCTCTGATACCATATTGGAAAGATAAGTTTTATTGAGAAATTACATAATAATAATGAGATACAAGATGTCTATTTATACTAATAATAAAGTTCTATGTTTCCTAATCTAGTTCAGGAAACATAATAATATAATAGTAATTCTACTCCTAAACAATACAAGAAACATAATTAGGAAGTGTAGTATCTAGGAAAGTCTAGCAAGACTAGATAATATCTCTAATACCAGTGACATCTATCGTAGTTATTGCCTTCAATTTTATGATTACTTCGGAAGAACTTTTAAATCAATTTTGCAGTGTTTCTCTTGTTTCAAGTGTAACTTTGGTACTTATTGGCGACCACTCAGTGTCTTATTTGCGAAAGATTATAGTGACCTTTACTAAAAACTATGTTTTTAAAACTATCTAACAAATGGTAGTTAAACGATTTCAATGCATTAACTTCATTTATAGGTTCTTGTAGATAATGCGCTATCAATTTTTTTTTATTAATGCATACTACACTGTTATTCTGGTTTTCCAGGAATCAAGTGCTTAGTTAGAAATGAGAACAACATTTGGAGTGGCTCCTCCAAGAGAACAGGTATCATGCATGTTATTACTGAAATAGGAGTATCACTTCGTGGACATTGTATTTTTAGTATGTCGTGTGAATAAACTCAATTGAAGATTATATATCCTGCGTTCTTATCAACATTTCTTCTTACAAGATATGTACTTTGGTTTTTATAATCTATGTTGCACTTGATCTGTATGTTCTTTAGATCGCCAACTTCATATTGTGATCATAAGCCGATATTATCTTTTGTTTATCTAGCACGTGGAGTGTGATGGTCTGCACTATAGTAGGACTCCTGGGAGACTTTGCTATAGTGATTTTCGCTTAAGTTTAACTTGAAATTGTGTGTCAAAGAAGCCATTATCGAGATTTATAGATAATTTTTATTTCTTATCTAAAATGCGGAGTTAGCTTAGCTTCTTATACGTGCTAAGAAAACTTATATAAAAGTGGAATCCTTCTGTAGAATTGTGCTGAGGTAATTGTTTTTTTTTCTTGATATACATATAAATCTAATTGAATATTCAGAGTCATATTGTTCACTTCTTGATTCAATATGAGCTGGTATTTAGTAACGCTATAAAAAGCTCACAAACCTCAACTTTGTATTGTGATCTTATATCAAAGGATGAAGATATGAACAAAGAGGAAGAGGGAGAAGAATTATCACTTTAGTGCGGGATAATAAGGATGGGGTGTCATGTATTGTTGGTGGGGTAGAGAGAGAGACAGAGACCGACGCCGGTGGTTAGGCTGTCGTCGGCATTACTATCAGTTGAGGGTGATAACAACGGTGGCAGGTATTGGTGTTAGTGATGTGTTTGGTGAAGATAAGTATTTGAGAAGGGCATGAAGAGGCTATCTTGGTGGTGGGGCTAGGTGTAAGAGGTGGGATGGATGATGGGGAGGCACTGCATCGACGATGGATAGGTTGTCATGGTGATGGTCGTAGGTTTAGTGGTGTTGATTGTTGATGGGAGAGTAAGTGAATTAAGTGAGTTGGATCGGTTTTTAGTTGTTTAGTTGTTCAGATCGGGGAATTTTGAAGAGGGAAAAGTAGAGGGAGTGGTAATGCTTGGTACGTATTAAGCCATGATGAAAATTTTCATGTTAGTTTTACTACGTAACACATATCACCTTCACCTTTTCCTTTCAATGAGTTCCCTTTTTTACGACCAAACTTTTATTGCTTCATAATTTTACTGTAAATTGGTGAATCCGTCAAATATTGAATCTTTATGTGAGATAAATTACATTAACTGTATTTCTCAATGTGGAACAAGAGTAATAAAAAAACGAATAACTTGGAAAGGCAAGTTGTGAGAGTTGGTCAGACTATTTTGGGTTTCTCGTGTCATCTTGAATGATTATAAGAAGGTAGAAGATTTAGCATCTAGAGCTGTCATGTGAAGCTACTGTGTAAGGGCTAAAACGAATGGAGCTAAAACGAATGGAGCTTCCAAAGCACTGAAATAGTTCTTTGGAAGGTTTCAACTAAAAAGAGAAATGACAAAGTGTTTGCCTTATTAAAGTGGTGTGTGCTAACCTTTCACATTTCTTTTAGTTAGACAATACAAATAGTAAGAATACTAAGGGAGTTGAAGAGAGTGTAGAACATTCTTCTTTTGGGAAAACAGTGCTAGAATGGAAAGAAATGATGTATATGAGTCTGTCTCTTACTTTTTAATTTATATAATTCTTGCATTGACCTGATTAAGTTTTTTCTTTGTCTTCAAGCATGCATTATTATTTACATTTAAGTTGGGCGGAAGAATTGAGACAGTTCTTAGCGAGGTTTCATCTAAAAAAGGGTCAAAGTAAGTCTTTAGCGCTTTCCTTGTTGGCTTGTTAAAACAGGATGTATTATACTCTTAATCTGATGTCATATAGTTTATATATGATACACTTTAATATGAAATTTCTAACTTAAAGTCTAGAGGTTTAAGTCTTACCTTATGGTGATACATATCTATCCTTTGCTTTTTCATAATGCAAGAGTAGCTTTTGAGTGACAATCAGTCTTTAGATTATAGGAAACCTTGTATATTTGAAGTGTCATCTTAAAGTATATATTTGGTGGATTTGTGATACGCAACCATAAGTTTACAGATTGAAATCCTACACTTCATATTCGCTTTTATGTGAATATAAATGCCTTTTTTGAGTGTAGAAACAGTGAAACCAGATAAGTAAATCTTTTGAGTACAAGACGGACACTAGAAGATGCTCAAAGGTAATTTGGTTTGAGGATAAGTCGGTGGTGGTTCATGTTTACATGAGTTATGTTCTATTTCTCATTCTAGGTACTTTTGGGTATGGTTTAGTATTCTCTTTTTTGCGTATTAATTTTGTTTGATGCTGGATTTGGTAATGTTTGTATTGGTGGTGTTTGATAATTTGGGGTGGTTCCAGACCAACTAAAGACAACTCAAATTCACAATTAAAAGATTTAGAAAAGGGTTTACTTCATCAGACCCTTTAAAATAAAGATGTTCCAATCCGATAGAAATTTTATAGTGCAAGTGAAAAAAGAAACTTCAAAATTTTCAAACCATTAGTACAACCCTATTTTGAAGAAATTAGAGCGATTGAAAAGGGTAAAGAAACTCAATTATGTGGAACCCCGGTAAAGAAAAAAACATTCACTAAGTTAAAAGTCACAAATAGTGAGAAACCCTTCATAGAGCCAAACTATTGTAGATACCTCGTTTCTACACCTTCCGCCAACCACCTAGTGATGATTGGACCGCATGTTTGGTACGCAAAACGATTTATGACAATTCGTAAGTTTATTGTCAAGTGATAGCTCAAATAATTGTGTCTACCCCTTGGTCGTCAACTACGTGCAGGTACGGTTGCTTTGACAGTCATTAGAGTTTATTTGGAGTCCGGGTCGAAAACCGCTTCATTTTCTATATACCGTTTTGCAACTCCGAGTCGGAACGCTCTAAAATGTTCAGGTTATTTTATTATATATTTTCAAATTCTATATTTTTAATTGAATTATCTTGTTTCTTTTAAAAAGGGAATTATAGATCAACCACAATTCCGTAATAGAAGCGTGGAAATCTTTCTCCCGTGGCAGGAAACCTCTGGGGAAATGACGCAGCAGGTGTTGCGCCTCTTTCCCAGTTTGTTCTTTCCAAAGTTTGAGTTGTTCTACGACTCTTTTACATTTTCTACTATAAAAGGAGAGCTCCGTTCTCACTTTTAAGGCACACGAGTGTTCCGCCCCTTCTCTTCTCTATATTTGTATTCTAGACCCTGCTCTAAGCTATCGACACCTACGTGCTTGATCAATCGACCACGTAAGCTCAGATCCTTCTGGGTACCCGTCACGTTTAGCATTTGACCGACTAATTTGACCAATTATAATCAACTTAATCAATTTTAGTCCGTTAACAAGGGCACTTTTTGTATATATTCGAGTCGAGTTGTCGCTAAACGTAACTTTAGTTTTCTCGTTTTGTCAACATGCAAGTCTGAGGGTGTTAATCCCGTCTTTTTATTATTTATTTATTCATCTAATGTAAGATCTATGTCAGAAATAAATCCAAAATCAATTTTAAGTCAAAACCTTTTCGTAAAACCTTTTTAGTAGTCATCAGACGTCAAGAAGAAACGCAGCAGCAGCATCAACGCCTCTTCGAAGAGTTGCAGCATCTGCCGCGCCTCTTCCATAGACTGCCTGCTCCGTCTCTTCTTCTTCTTCCTTTGGTTTCTACGTCTTTTGTTTTCCTTTTCTTATTTTATTATTTAATCGTATTTATCTTTTAAATCGTCTTGTTCTTAGCTTAGAGCCCTAATAATTCAATATTGGTTTTAGTCTCTCTAAATCAAGATAGGATTTTAGAGGTTCGATTTGTTTATATCAAATCTTAGGATTCGTCATTGATACAATTATTCTTCTTATTTAACATGTTAAACCACCTTTACACGGTCTTAGATCGATAATTAATCGCAAATACCAACGAACATTAACTGATTGCGATTCTTGCTTCACAGCAACAGACGCAACAAGTGTTGCGCCTCTTCCAAAGGACGCACCTGCTGTTGCGCCAGTTCTGGGCTGATTTTTGACTCTGAATTTACATTCTCGCCTCGACGTAGCCTAGTTATGTAATTAATTTACTATTAACCTTAGCATCACTGCTAATCCGTCTTTTAATCTTTTCTTATTTTCATTTATTTTCTCCAAATCTTTGTTTTGGACATATTTTGGACATAGATCATGTAATCCTTTCTAATCTTGTTTAGTTTTATTTAACCATTGTAATTGGATGATTTAATTGTCTTCTCATTGGTAACTAATCTTAAATTCCTAGTTCGATATAAATTGAGTGCTAAAATTACATGTTCACCGACTTAGTCTAATTCAAATGTTAGGATTAAAACGTGGATGTTGCATTGCATGCATATAATCGATAACACATCAAATACGAACGATTTTCCTAATCATTAGTAGAGGCCGCTATCGAGGCGGGCGGGATTAAGTGTTCGATTAAGGAGCTTCATAATACGTACCCTCACCCCTTACTACAGATCTCTGTGAACATCCGTGTTCATTGGCATCTACGAGAGTCATTCTAGACATAGAATGCTAAGGGTAACGAGTTCTTAGTGTTCATGTCATTACTTTGTGTCTTGACATGGCATAAAGTATTCGAACGGTTCTAATTTCCCATAAAAATTAGTGGCGACTCCACAAATGCGTATCACTACGCTTCTCCCTTGTTTCCATCCTGTGTGCGCCCCTCCGTGGTTCCCCGTGTACCAGAGTTCGCCAAGGATCCATAATCCGTGTATCACAGTTTGGCGACTCCGCTGGGGATTATACACTTACGTGTTACCCAAGGTGAAACTTGAACAAGGTTAGGGAACAATTTCTACAAGACAGTTATCGGTTTTCATTACTAGACCTTATTAGGTCGTTTTATTCGGCTTTCCTAGGCCCAACCCAACCAATTTTGACCAATCGTCCTGACTGAATGGTCCAAATTCTTATCTGGGCCTAAGGATGGATAACGATTGACGTCAACCATACCACGGTACATACTCATGTTAGTATCAAGAGCTTTCACTACTCGAGGAAATGGACTAGGAACCAACCTTATCATGTTTGGCGCGGACCTCTCCAGGTTTGATTGCTTGGTATGACAACCCACCCTTTAAGCCAAAACCATTCTAAGTGCACTCAGCATACCGTTATAATGCCTGTTTAAATGTGTATAACCTCTACATGATCACCATTATGTAAATAAACCATGACGAAGTTTTCAAAACAAAAACCCTTTTCAAAACTGTAAAACATTTTCAAAGGTGGCCTAAAGTAGCGCAAAATAAGTCAAAATTCTGCCCAAATGTCTAGTCAAAATCGTCTTTTCTCCACTTCAAGTCGACACTACTACAACCACACTACGATTGTCTAGGAGAAACATTCCAAATCTAATCATTTTCAAAACTCACTTAGCACAATGGCACACACCCACTTCACAAGTGTATATACCTCAAATCTACACCTTTCGCCAACCACCCAGTAATTATTGGGATTCATGTTTGGTATGCGGAATGATTTATGACAATTCGTAAATTTATCGTCAAGGGATAGCTCAAATGTAACAACCCTCGCGAATGCGTAAATAAAACATACAAACATGTGATTAATATAGCGGAAAATACGGTGTTTTTAAAACTTTTCACATGCAATTAGAAAGGTACGAGGAATGTCAATAATTACAAACCAAAAATAAAATACTACAAGAGACGTAGTCTCTCAAAATGTATCAAATATCAAAGTGATTAGCAAACTAGCTAAACAACTTCTAGAGGTGATTCATCCAGGCCAACGCCCGCTAGCTCACACCCGAACCCAAAATAGTACAAGCAAAAAGCCATCCAATCAAGCAACCTGTTCATCCATGAAAAACATGAATGCAACAGTCACTGGGGAGTAACTCCAGGTTCTCCCAGCCATATCTCATTAAACGTACATAAACGGAAATACGAAAGTAGAAGCATGCATATATAGATATACATGTGAAATACGAGAAGGATAAATAAGCAATTCAATATATAAAGATAAGAGCATATGAAGTACAATTCAATAACCATCATGTTATAGAATGACTCGGGGAAGACACTCTTAGGCAACCATATGTTGGAGCAAGTGTCCTCCACAATAGTGCATTTATATTATAAATCTCATTTTGGAATATTAGTGGGATGACTAGTATTTTGATACTCCACGTCAGTTGATTAACGTAAATCGATAACGGTCAGCTGACTAGAGTTAGACGTTATTGTCGTATGACGGCGGTAATCAACTGACCCCTTTCGGTCACACCTATCGGATGAGACCCAAACAGAAATCTAATTATTTGTATACGATACATATTAATTAGTACTTTATATATATATTTGATATATGTTTAGTTACGAGAGTTAGTTATTGGAAATTGAGTTACGAACTCATTCCGGATAAGTTTATTAGTCAATTATACGATAATTGACTGAATAAATTTTACGTCTTATTTTAATACGATTAAATAAGATTTAATTTAATGATTAATAGTTAACTCATTAAATTAGTTGAGGTTATGCATATAATTTGAGGTAGAGGTGATTAGTTAATTATAATTACAAGGAGTTGTAAAATAAACAAACTAGGCATTGTGGGACCCATTATATATTAATATAATGATAAAATGTCACTTAAAAGTTAAGTGTATATTATTTATTAATTTGAGTCATATAATTGTTATATGATCAAATTAACTCTTAATTATACAAGATAATTAATCATATGATTATAAGTATTTGTGGGACAAATATCAAAAATCAAAATGGACCACATGACACTAGTGGGTGCCGAAAATTGGTAGTGTACAACATGATGATTGTTGTTTCTTGTATTACACTACATCTGGTTATCATGTCATGTTTATGACACATGATCATAACCTTACTCACATCTACACTCAACCAATTTGCATGGGATTATTTTAAGCAAAAATAAGAGGCCACATAGGCCATGATGGCCGGACCATAGTGTCCTTAAAAGGACAACTTTGTTGTTCATTTTGCTTGCTTGTTCATTCTTATTTTTGTGCTTATCTCACTAAAATCCTCATCTCTCTAAAAACCTCTCAAATACTAATATTTCCTATTACTAGAGTAGTAATAAAAACTAATATTAGTTCATCATATCACTTGTGTTTTCTAGTAAAAAAACTAAGTGATTAGTTTGGGTTTTCTCTTGGGTGCTTCTTAAAGGAGGTATTCTACTTTGAAGATTACAAGGAGGATCATCTATTTCTTTATAGCACAAGATCAACAAGAAAGGTGTTTCTTGTTGTGCCCATATAACCGAAATTTCCCAATGTAAGGGAATTTCTTCTTACTTTTTATTATGCATTTTAATTTGCATGCATGTTACATAGATCTTTATTAAACACTAAATTAACAAGTAATTTAGTAACTAATTAGAGGAGTCTAATTAGGGTCTATGAACTTTCAGGTGGTATCAGAGCTAGCTTGTAGCATGCATGTTGATTTTAAGCATTAAAATCGGGTTATACGATAACTTGAGTAAAAATCGAAAATTTATGTTAAAAATGGTTTTTACGAAATTTTCTGATTTGCATGCATACCTACTGACCTCAAAATGTTTGTGGTCAAATTTGGTGAATTTACGAATTAATTTGCTATTTATTATGTTTTATGGCCTTAATAACCGAGTTAACATGCGGTTTTATGTTAAAAGTTAACTAAAAATAGTTGCATGTTGAATCTGGCCTCAAATTTTTAATATGTTCTCACATGCATGGTGTACATATTGTATGTAACTTTTCGTGACATTTAGTCATGTATTGCATGGTTATTGATTTTTATTGGATAAAAATCAATTTAAAGGAGTTATTTTGTTCTTAAAATTGAAACGAGACTTTCTGGAGTTCAAAATTTTTTGTACATTTTAAAATATTATTTATATCATTCTGGTAAAATTTGAAAATTTTTTTCATCATTTTACTATTTTAGTTGGTTTTTATTTGATAAAAACCGATTATTATAAAGCTATTTGTTCATAAAATCATTTCAAATTTTTTGGGCAAATGTTTTTTGTTCTTGAGGTTCCTGGAAGTGTTCCAGTATGTACAAATATTTTTGTTTCAATTTTAATGATTTTAATTTTATTTTGGGTTTAATTCATAAAAGTTATGAATAAACCTCTTTAAATAGCAAATGCGATCAATTCAAACTAATTAAATACAAGTGAAATTAGTGGGGACTAATTTTAAGTTCTAAATCAGTTTAGATAATTAGTTTGAGCTTAAATACGATTTAAGTGTTGATTATTGATTTTTAGTAGATAAAATAAATAAAATTCGTAAAAACCGAGCTAGAATGAACATGACAAGTGTTGAGGGTGATTTTGGCATGATTTTACAGCATTTTTATTTATGTTGTTGAATGAATGAATGTCATTTATTTATTTTATTGCAAGTTGTACCTAGTATGGCCTAGATTGTTTTAATCGGTATTACCCGTAATGTAAGGGAATACCGATTTGGTTGTAATTTATTTCGATTTCGTATCGCCGTTTTGTAATAATTAATAATTTCATTTTTTTTAGATCAAATGTATAATAGGGATTTGCTATGTATTCATTTGTTTTTTTGTAATTATTTATTATGAAGACGGTGATTCCCAAAGTCGGTGTTCCAAAAGACGGTGCCATGTTGGAAGGCGTTCCATGAAGAGGCAAGGGACCAAGGAGTTGGTTTCCGATTTGTAATCATCTAGTTAATTAGATTAGCTAGGTGGCCATACTAGGATTTAATTTGATTGCTTGCTTTATTTTCCGCACATGCCAAAATCACCAACATGCGTTTTATTTATCGATTGTCAATTCAACGTTATTCAAAATTCACCGACTTAGTTCACTTATAAGGAATTAATAACTAAAATTGGCAAGACCTCTCACATAACTTAAAAAAGAATTGAGATTTAGCCTTACCAATTGAAGCACCTATGAACCCCGTGTTCATTAGGACAACCACAACGTGGACCTTTTTACCTCGGGTAAGTAGGGTGATACGATCACACGCTTAAATTGGGTTGGACTCAACAAGATAAGCGTTATCTTGGGACTAGGAGATGGTTTTAGTTGAAATCCGTCAACCGAGAGTTCTAGGAGTAGAATTAGTCAAAAGTTGACTTACCGTCTCTTACATAAAAGTTGCATAACATGTTCTTTTGTCTAAAATGCGGGTCTCGGAATCGCTTATATAATTTCGTGAGGGGTCATTATATGAGTGACTTGTTTAAATTGTTTATACACGTAAAATTGATTAAAACAATGAATGTTAATATTTCCTAATTTTGTTGTAGTTATTCATAATTCGCAATGGCAAACAATAACAACACCGTTCAACTAGGAAAAGACTCATGGCTAAGGTCCGTTATGGACAAATGCATCTTCAAAGACGATGGAACTAATTTCGTCGAGTGGGAGCAAACGATCAAGAGTGCGGCGTTATCGGATAACGTTTTGCGCTACTTGACCGAGGCACCTCCAAATGAACCCAGCCCAAGAGCCACTAATGCGGCCAAAGCCGCCTATGAGGAATACCTTAAGGTAGCAAACGACGTCAAGATGGTCTTGATTTGGTCGATGTCCTCAACCCTTAAGCAACAATACATCACCCTTGGAGCATATGAGATATTCTCTAGGGTGACGTTGACTTTTTCTCAATCACCCGAGATTCGCCAATATAATGCTATGACTAGGCTTTTTGAAGCCAAGCTAGAGAAGGGCCAAAAGGTTGGCCCACATGTGCTTAAGATGGTGGAACATGTTGACACTCTAGATCGTCTAGGGGTCAAAATTCCTAAGAAGCTAGCGGTTGGCCGCATCCCTCACTCACTTCCTCCCAAGTTTGCCCAAGCTAGGGCAAACTATAACATGCATGGCATGGATAAGAGCTTTCACGAGCTCCATGCTCTCCTTACCCAAGTCGAAAGGGATATGGAAGCAAGTGGGAGTGAGCAAAGGGATGTTCTTTCAATGAGATTGAAGAACTTAAAGCTAGGGGTTCAAAAGGGGAAAGGAAAAGCCAAGGCCCAATTTAAGAAGCAAGGAAAGGGAAAGGGAAAAGCTATTATGTATAGTAATGCCAAGGCTAAGGGTAATAAGCACGCCGAAGCCGAATGCTTTTATTGTAAAGGCAAGGGACATTGGAAACGCAATTGTCCCAAGTATTTGAAGGATAAGAAGGACGGATGTGTGACACCGTCAGGTATAATCCTCTCTTCTCTCTATATGATAGATATTAACTACGCTTGCACTTCCACTTGGGTATTTGATACTGGATGTGGTTCTCACCTTTGTAATCACTTGCAGGGGCTGAAGGACGTGCGAGCACTAGCCAAGGGTGATGTGGACCTACGAATGGGGAATGGAGCAAGCGTTGCCGCCGTCTCTGTAGGAACTTATGTATTAACCTTAGCTAGTGGTCTTGAGTTGTATTTAAATAATTGTTATTTTGGACCCTCCTTGACTAAGAACATTATCTCCATTTCCGTACTTGATGCGGAGGGTTTCTCTTTTGTAATCAAGAACAATAGTTGTTCGTTTTCTTTTAATGATGTGTTTTATGGTAAAGCCATCTCTGTTGGAGGCATTTATGTTCTTGATAATGTTAATGAAGTATATCATGTAGAAAGCAAGAAGCTCAAATTAGGTGAACCTAATCAATCATACCTTTGGCATTGTCGTTTAGGTCATATAAACGAACGACGCATAAAGAGACTTGTTTCAACGAAACTTCTCAAACCATTTGATTACGAATCTTATGGTGAATGCGACTCTTGTCTTTTGGGCAAGATGACTCGTGCTCCTTTTACGGGAAAAGGGACACGAGCAAGTGAAGTATTAGGCCTTATACATACCGATGTATGTGGCCCAATGACTCTCCAAGCTAGAGGTGGTTACAAGTACTTCATTACTTTTACCGACGATTTGAGTAGATATGGATACGTCTACTTAATGAGGCATAAGAGTGAAGCTTTTGAAAAGTTCAAAGAGGTTCAACATGAAGTGGAAAACCAATTGAATAAGAAGATAAAAACCCTACGATCTGATCGTGGTGGTGAATATCTAAATTATGAATTTGATTCACACCTAAAAGATTGCGGTATAGTATCACAATGGACTCCTCCTGGAACACCTCAATTAAAGGGTGTGTCTGAAAGGAGAAACCGAACTTTATTAGATATGGTTCGGTCGATGATGAGTCTTACAGAGCTTCCTGACTCGTTTTGGGGATTTGCCATCTTAACCGCAATATTTTCACTACATCGTAGCCCGACTAAAGCAGCCAATAAAACTCCATATGAGATATGGAAAGGAAAGGTTCCTTATTTGTCGTTTATGAAAATTTGGGGTTGCGAGGCGTTTGTTCATGAGAAGTCTAATGACAAACTCGCACCCAGATCCGACAAATGTTATTTCGTAGGATATCCTAAGGAGACTCGTGGATATTACTTCTAAAACCGTCATGAGGACAAAGTGTTTGTGTCTCGTGATGCTGTCTTTCTAGAAAGCGATTTCGTTTCTAAAAGGCAGAGTGGGAGAAAATTCGAACTTGACGAAGTTCGAGAGCCACAAACCGAAAATGAAGTGGAGGAAAACGTTCCCTCCTCGTTTGAAACGGTTATTGTCCCTAGAAGGTCAGGTAGAATTAGTTTTCAACCTGATCGTTACCTTGGATGTATCGAGGGAGATGGTGATTTATTACTTTTTGAAAGTGATGAACCCACAACCTACAAGTCGGCCGTTTCTAGTCCCAACTCCACGCATTGGCTTGAGGCCATGCAATCCGACATGGATTCTATGTACGAAAATCAAGTATGGGACTTGGTAGACTTACCTGAGAAGGTACGACCTCTTCAGTGCAAGTGGATCTACAAGATCAAGAATGGCATAGATGGACATATTGATGTCTACAAAGCTAGATTGGTGGCAAAAGGCTTCACTCAAGTTCATGGTGTACACTATGACGAAACTTTTGCCCCAGTCGCTATGCTTCGATCCATTAGGATTCTCTTAGCGGTTGCCGCATTTTATAACTATGAAATTTGACAAATGGATGTCAAAACCGCCTTCTTGAATGGGATTCTAGAAGAGGAAGTGTACATGACACAACCTGAAGGTTTTGAGGATAAATCCAACCCTAAGAAGGTATGCAAACTTAAGAGATCCATATATGGTCTTAAGCAAGCATCAAGGAGTTGGAATCATCGCTTCGATCATGTAATTAAACAAAATGGATTCACTCGAAATGTCGAGGAACCATGTTTATACATGAAGTTTAGTGGGAGCAAAGTTACTTTCCTTATCTTGTATGTGGATGACATACTTCTCATTGGGAATGATATACCAATGCTTACTTCTACCAAGGAGTGGCTTGGGAAACATTTCCAGATGAAGGATTTGGGAGAGGCACAACGCATTTTGGGTATCCGGATCTATAGAGATAGATCCAAGAGGATACTAGCATTAAGTCAAGAAGCTTATATAGATAAGCTTCTTGATCGGTTCAAAATGAAAGACTCTAAGAGAGGCTTTCTTCCAATAGGTCATGGTATCACTCTGAGTAAATCCCAGAGTCCTACCGTCACCGAGGAGATTGAACGCATGAAGTTGATCCCTTATGCTTCAGCAGTTGGGTCAATCATGTATGATATGATGTGCACTCGCCCCGACGTCGCCTATGCTTTGAGCATGACGAGTCGTTATCAAGCCAATCCAGGTGAGAGTCACTGGATAGCCGTAAAGAACATCCTTAAGTACTTACGAAGGACTAAAGATTCGTTATTGGTGTTTGGAGGAGAGACTGAGTTGTGTGTAAAGGGTTACACGGACGCTAGTTTCCAAACTGATAGGGATGATTTAAAATCCCAATCCGGCTATGTCTTTATGTTGAATGGAGGAGCCGTTTGCTGAAAAAGCTTCAAGCAAAGCGTGACTGCGGATTCTACAACAGAAGCTGAGTACCTCGCGGCATCAGAGGCTGCAAAGGAAGCTGTGTGGATTCGGCAGTTCTTGGAAGGACTAGGAGTAGTCCCTACTGCCACAGATCCCATCACGATGTATTGTGATAACAGTGGGGCTATCTTTCAAGCAAAGGAGCCCAAGTTTAGTAACAAGTCTAGACATGTACTTAGGAAATACCATGTAATTAGAGATTACGTGGAGAGGAACGAAATAGATGTATGTAAGGTTGGGACAGACGATAACATCGCTGATCCTCTAACCAAGCCTCTTACAAAGGCTAAACATGACAGTCATGTCGTCTCGATGGGATTAAGACGAGTTCCTGAATTCCTCTAGATTATGTGAG
>JAIUZE010047476.1:0-53737 GCA_022085475.1 Heliosperma pusillum | reverse complement strand
CTAATCTTCACCCAAAATATACGAGTCTCCAAACTCGTCTTCAAAATCTTCCCCTATAAGAAATGACAAAAACACATTATTAGAACTTAAACTTGATTTCCATAATTAAATGTTGAAAACGATTTTGTCGGATTTGAAAATAAAACGTACTTGAAGATGGAGAGCGAAGAGGAGATTCTAGAAATATAAGTTAGGACGGATTTAATTAGAAATGAAGGTTTTATGATGATTTTGCTCAAGAACGACGAAGAACGGATGAAGAACGCTCAAGAACGAATGAAGAACGTTGAAGAACGATTAATTTGATCTTAATTTGATTTATTGTAAAATGAAAAGTTGTTAGTGAGTAATGATGAGTGGTTGGGCCGTGTACATATAGAAGAATTAGGAAGTCGGGTTTTGAAATTGTTGTTACGGAATTGACTCGGTTTTAATAATTATATTACGGTAATTGATTAAATATTAAGTTAATTAAATCAATTATCAAGATATTATATTATTGTAATCAAAAGTAATGAAAATATCAAGGTCTAAGAGAGGAGAGGGAGCCGTGTGATGTTGTGCTTGTCGGGTCTGTTTTGTAAACGATTTGCGTAATTTCCGTTGACGGATCGATAAAATAACAAATATCTAAGATATTTGTATTAGTTTAATCGAAACAATTAAAATATCTCAAGTGAGTGGAAAAACGATGACATGGGCGTGTGAGTCATGCCAAAGTCGAGTTTCGGGTTTGTTTCGGGATTTACGATGAGTCGGGAATAGTTAAATGATTCCCGGGTTTAAACCGTAATACCTTATTATAAATTCCGAATAAATTCAAAATAATTTTATTAAATTATCATAAATCCTAATAAATCTAAATAAAAATAAATTAAAAATATTATTTTTTTAAATAAAATTTCGGTCTTCAAAATTACAAGGCGAGTCGGGAAAGTCAACGAAAGTCAAAGTCGACTTAAAAGTCAAGAAAAGTCAAATATGACTTAAAAGTCAAGAAAAGTTTATGACGACTTAAAAGTCAAGAAAAGTCAATGACGACTTTAAAAAGTCAAGAAAAGTCAAAGACGACTTAAAAGTCAAGAAAAGTCAGAGATGACTAAAAACGGGATTTTCATGAAATCTCTCAGAAATTCCAAATACGAACTCGGCATTGCAAAATACGACTCGTAACAATAAATTCTATTTTAAAACTCAAGTTTTGCTGAAAAGTATTCGTAAGATATTTTACTAGAAAAATTGGGTACTTTTCGGGTTGTTACAAAGATGTGAGCTAAGGGGCTATATAAAATTTAGGGTAATGGTGTTGAAGAGACATTATGGGGAAGGGAAAGACTAAGAATGAGATGATTAAATATATGGTTTTGGAATGATTCTAGTTAAGGGAGGTAGGTAGTGAACTGTCAACTACATAACATGTTGAAAGAATGGTTGTGTTTCATGGTAAATCTTCTTTCTTTGATTACATTCTGATTCTGAGGTCGTGTGATGAGTTACTAGTTTCAAATATTTTTAAGATTTTAATTGTAACTGTATCGGGATGTGTTTATATGTGCTTGTTAATTAATTGAGTTGCATGAACAGTTTAAATAAGTGTATGTAAATGTACTATTACATTGACATAGAGGGTGTTATGATAATCATAGTATTGGGAAGAATGAGTTGTGCGAAGAACTTGATGTTAAGTAAGTGGGATACTACTATAGCGAATGAACATTTTGAATTGGATGGTAAATATAATTATCTATATGATGGGCAATTAAGATATTCTCGATGGTTAAAGTTATGTGGATTCTTTTGGTGTGAATAGGCGACCATGGTGATAGAGTGATAGGAGCTGGGTAAGTAACTGTGGTTGGTGGTTTAGATAATGGTTATGTTGAGGTATCGCTTGTAAAATAGAGAATGAGTTTCTTAGAGAACTAGTTATGGTATTTAGAGAAAATGTGTTGTAGGGAGTTATGGTCGAGGTTGTGAGGTGCTATGAAAAGATTCGGAGTGGTTAATTGTTTTGTTGGGAGAGAGTTAATGTTATAAGGGCGTAACTTTTTCTTTCTAAGTGAGGAAGGATGTTATATCACGATGGTAGCCTCACAATATTATGGGGGTAGGCAATATGATTGGTTACTTAAACTGTGTAAATAGGTGCTATTGAGCTAAAAGTATTGTGTGTTTTGAGATGGCATTAAAGATAGAGACGGGGATTAAAGTTGATGTGAGTATTGGTGATACGACGCATGTTTGGAGTTTATGGTTTTATGAGGTAAAGTGCAATGTGAAATTGGAAGATATAATATTATTACTAATGTCTTAAAGAATTGTGGATTTGTGGTTGAGTTGGTGAATTATAGTAAATGATGTATTATAAATGATGTTTATGCTATGGTATTAGCTTTAGTTAATTAAAGTATTGTGTTGAAAGACAAAGAAGAGAGGATATGTCATTTGTGTTAATTGTGAATATGGTGCAGAATGTGTTGCAAGGGGATTTAGCAATTGTTTTTAAGGTGTCATGGCTGAGCGATAGTGATATAAAATAATGTATGATGAACTCGAGGTTTGGTACTTTATTAGGATTAGTATTCCAGGTTAAGAGGACGTAACCTTTGTTATAAGGGTGGTAGGATGTCGTACCTATTTTAATTAAGTTAATTTTGTTTGGTTAGAACTTATAAAATGTAATGTTGGATGTATTACGGAGATAGTTGTCTGGAGAAACATATATTTGATGTTTGGGTATACCGTAGGTTTTAGTACCTGTGGTTGTCGCTTAGTGGAACTTCGGGGACGAAGTTCGGTTTTAAGGGGGATGAGATGTAACATGCGGCTTTCTAGTACTTTGTTTAGCAAAGTCATGTAAGCATGTAGGTTTGTGTGTGTCAAGTAACTGAGTAGAATTATATTTTGAGGTAGTCTCATTTTTCGAGTTTAAACTTCGAGGACGAAGTTTGTTTTAAGAAGGGTAGATTGTAATACTCCGTATTTTTAAGTCAAAGTCAAAGTCAACTTAGTCAACGCGTATTAGAAATGCGATTATGTAAATGGGTAATATAGTTATTTGTAGTGATTGTAGTCCTAAAAGGAAAAGGAATTATAGTCTAGTTTCCTAATAAGTATTATTATTATATTATATATAAGTTTCCTAATAACTATTATTATTATATTATTATTCTAGTTTCCTAATAATTTCCCTTGTTAATATATAAGCCTCTTTAAGTCTTTTAGCTTTTATTCTAACTTTTATAATTCTCATAATAAATGAACTAAAGAGAGAAAAGATGGAAAGGGAACTGGGCAATCAATTTGGGATCTTGCGTCTACTTCTATTGGATTCAACCTTTTGTCTTGTGACGGATTCATAGAATATTATAATTATAGTATTTTATGGATGTGCTTGTGCTTGGAAGATTTGCGAAAAGGTAGGAAACTACTCAACTTGTTTGTTTGTCTTTATAACTCAATTAATTATCTTGAGATAGAATTAATTGTTTTTTTGTTGTGGATTTGAGTGCCTTGAGTTGTCTTACCATGATACATGTGGCCTTGTGATGTTATCTTACGTGTTGCCTTATGATGTTGGAAGTTATCTTATAAGTGATAAAAGTTAACTTGAGATGTTATGAAACTGTCTTGTGATGTTAAAAATTTGTCCTGCGTTGTTGGCAATTGTGAATATTGATATTGATATTGTTATTGTTGGAATTGGAGATGGAATTTGCTATGAGGCAAATATTGGTAGGCCAGGCACAGCTGCGGTTGTGGTCCTGAGATTGGTCGGCCAGGCACGGGGTGTTGAAGGTCCGTGGTCCTGAGATATTTGAGTAGGCCAGGCACGGTGGTGTTCGGGTTGTTACCGTGGTTCTGCAGACTCGCGCCGTTGTGCGGCGTGTGGTATTTGTGATTGGGAGATTGTGATATGGTGCAGGATTATGTATTATTGTATCATGATATTGTGATTGCAGGAATGGTTATAACAATATTATTTATTAGTGTTGTTTAGTTTGCTACTCAACCTTTGGTTGACTTGTTTATTTCTTTTGATCAAATAAATTTGGTGCCTGCTTTAATTGATGGCATCCTGCAACGAACCATTTAATATTTCTGGTTAATTGGGGAGCAGATAATAAAGACAGGTAATTTTGTAGCAGTCTTGGATGTTTGAAGGGATTGGCACGTGAGGGTGAAGCTTGGAGTCTAGATCACCAGTAGTTCAGATAGACATTATATTTATTTATTATTCTTCCGCTGTCATTGGTAATTTATTTAGTTATTAGTTATTCGAATAGTGTAGGAAAATCTTTAAGGCATTTAATTAAAGTACTTTGGTTTGTTACTTTAAATTCACTACCTCAGGCAACTGAGATGGTAACAATCTTATTTAATCGGGAATGTCTTGCTAAAGGCTCTTGATTAAATGGGGGTGTTACATATTCCTTGGTTACATTGTGGGAAAAGATGGAGTGAGCATGGATCCGTCAAAGATAGAAGCTATACAAGCATGGCCTATTCCTAACTCTACTACGGAGGTTCGAAGGTTTCATGGCCTAGCTTCATTTTATAGACGTTTTATTCCAAAATTTTAGCTCCATCATGGCTCCTATCACGGAGTTAACCAAGAAAGGCGAATTTGTGTGGACAACAAGTGCACAAAAGGTATTTGAAGAGGTTAAGCGGAAGTTATGTTCCGGACCTGTTTTGGTATTGCCATATTTTGATAAATTGTTCGAAGTCGAGTGTGATGCAAGCGGTGTTGGTATTGGTGCCGTGTTAGTGCAAGAGAAGCGTCTCATTGCATATTTCAGTGAGAAATTGGGTGGTGCACGATTGAACTACTCGACTTATGACAAGGAGTTTTATGCAATAGTGCGGGCATTGGATCATTGGAGTCATTATTGGCATCCTAAACCATTCGTATTGCATTCGGATCATGAAGCTTTGAAGCATATCCATGGGCAGGAAAAATTGAATCCAAGACATGCTAAATGGGTAGAATTTTTACAATCTTTTACTTTTTCATCAAAGTGTAAGACAAGAAGTTTGAATGTAGTAGCTGATGCACTTTCAAGAAGACATGTGTTTTTAGTTGAGCTTGATGCGAGGTTGCTCGGATTTGAACATATCAAGGACCTTTACAAAGAGGATCCAAGCTTTTCTAAGGAGCTTATTGAACCTACAGGATCTTTTACGGCTCAAGATGGGTACTTGTTCAAGGGAAATTGCTTGTGCATTCCTAAAGGATCAATTCAGGAGCTACTAATTAGAGAAGCGCATGGAGGAGCTATTTCTGGACATTTTGGTGTCAATGGCTAGACTTGTCGCGAGTCTCCAAATTAGTATTTTTAACTACTACAAACGCAAACTAATAGTAAGTATAAGTAGAGGTCGATCCCACAAGTAAGGTGTTTTATATATTAAACGTGTGCAAAAGCAAGTAACTAAATGGGGGTTTTGATATGTTGATGTTCTAAGTCTACTAAAACAAAAATGAAATGAAATATAAAGACAGTATAATAATTGAAAGTGTATAACAAATATGAGAATGATTCTTGGACCAAGTAATTTCCACCAATAAGTTATGAATTGATCATTGACTCTTCTACTCTATTTCAATATTGAGTACTTTGCTATGAAGTTGTTGACTTCTAATTCCACTTATGAATGATTATTAGTTACAAGCATAAACGAATATTCCTTACAATATCGTCAATTTAGTCAAGCGCTCAATTGTATCGAGATTGTAGATTAAAGCGATGGAATTTAGCAAAGATAAACGAATGAAGAAAACAAGCGTTCCTTCACTTTGGTTCATACAAATTTAGTCCTTTATAACTCAACGATGATGAAAAGCATACGAATTGATGAATTATAATCGCTACAAAGGAATAGATAAAAAAACAAAAGATTTATTCATCTAATCCAGCAACGGTTAATTAACAAATAACAACTAGTTGATCATTCTAGGTGCATAATTAACAAACCAACAATAATGCAAACTAAATTTGATACTCTAATAATGAAATAGAAATAGAATAAGAGTCTTACCATTCAAACTAACTTGGCTTCAAGAACTTGTTCCAAGATGTAGGACTTAGCCATCCATACATAATAACTAAAACAAACTAGAAATTGAAAGTATTTTCTATGTATTATGATGATTAAAAGATGGAAGAAGATATGTCAACAATCCCTCCTTTTATAGGTCTTCAAAGAGTATCTTCATAAATCCTAATAAAACCTCATAAAGGAGCATAATGGCTGAATTAAAGAGGAATTAGAAGAGTCGTCGGAATCCAATGCTCAGCCTCTCCACGAGGCTAGCTAGTAGCCGCGCCACGCAGCTAGCCGCTCCTCGCAGCCTGCTTTTCTTCCCTTTTACGCACTTTGACTCATTGTTTTGGGCTTTGACTTGCTTCAAAATCAACACTCTCATGACATCCTTAGCCCAATACTAACCTCTAAAGAAGCCCTTCTCCACTCATAGCAAGAAATCAATCCAATTACCCCATTAAAACACACAAGTCCATTACCAAACCAACACTCAAGACATAAGCACTAAAATCCCCAAGTATGCTTCTTAACCCATCATTTAATCATCAAAATAACCTTATTAACCCCTACTAAACTAGACTAATCAAACTCTCCCACGCTTAGACCTTTACTCGTCCTCGAGTAAAACTCAAGGATAAGTCAAAGAGAACCCACACCAAGGTATATATAACGAAGCGTGAGTAGCTTGCTCCAACTCTAAACACCACAATTAATCACTACTACTCCAACCATCTCTCAATACTTAATCCCTTCGAGTAGGTACATGGTCTCAACAAAGTGCACGTCCAAATCCTAAAATAATGACCATGTGACCCAAGTTCCCAACCAAACAACATCTAAGCCAAACGATAAATCAAAACACAAAGACACAATGTATTTTAACTCATCACACTTCACCACCCAACCCCCCTTATTACTTCAAATGATTAAATCCCGAACCACCCTTCAAACCTCCTTATGTCCCCAACTCCAAGGTAGATCAAGTAATCAAGTAACTCTTTTTTTTCTTTCCTATTCCCTCATTTTGCCTAGATCGCCCGCCCTTGCGTGTTTTTGATCTAACTTTTATTCCTTACACTACTCTCATGGCACGCATCTCAATTCTTCATTTTACCCGGAGTGCCCTTTCGGGTTTTCACTCCGTCCTCAGCCATTTCACCCAATCTTGCCTAGGCGCCCGCCCTTGCGGGTTTTCACCTAGCCGGGTTCTTTTTTCTTTCTTTTTCTTTTTTTTTTTTGACAAAATAAAATATATACAACATGGAATTCCCTCCCCCATGCTTAATCTTCACATTGCCCTCAATGTGAGGAACAAAAAAAAAATAAGACATGGAAAAGAGAAAGAAAAACAAACCAAAGTACCTCAAGGACCGGAGGGATCTCCGGTACCATCGCTCTTAGAGGCATGATCCGCCTCCCTAAGTTCCCGTGTTTTAGCAAAGTCATCTTACTTACTATTCAAAGACCGAACAAGCTCATGTGTCTCCAAAAGCATATTAGAAAGTGCGGCGAGCTTATCATCGGTCCTAACTTGCCTAGCATCCACCTCCTTCCTCCAAGCATCAACCTCTTTCATCCAAACTTGATCATAAGTAGCCACGGAAGTAGTAGAAACCGACCGTGTAGCCGTAGTATCATTACCACTTCTATCACCATAACCATCACCATTACCCTCTGCATCTTCATGAGTCTTACTACCCCCACTAAGCTCATCGGATCCCTCATCATCACTTCCATCTTCTCCATCCATTAAAGGATCAAGATCAGGATCGCGTCTAACAAAGAAATCCTGCGTCACTTCCCCATAAGTCAAAGGCTCGTCCTCCGAAGGAGGCATTTTCAAATAAGGATCATTTTTGGGACCCCAACACCAAAAGTAAGTACCCTCTACCAACCGAGGCTGTAGCAACTTAGCTTGGATCAAACAAGGAATATCCAAAAGATAGCTATCCATCAAAGGCACTTCATCATCCCCCACATCTATCTTCAAATGTTTCATTATCAAAGTCACCAAACCCCCACCACAAATCCTAGTTCCCTTCTTAGTACCCAATCGTAAGCAAGATTTCACAAAAAGAGCAATGCAATCGGGGACACCCTCACCTTCCAGAGTCATAGCCCATAAATAACCAAATTGGACACGAGGGAGTTTAGTGGGTTCCCCTTTACAAAGGAATGTATTGGCTATCAAACGGTGAGCAAACCTAAGACAAGGATGAGGGATTTTTGAGCTTATTTCACCTTGTTTCTCTTTTGTATCCAAACCCGTCAACTCCTTCCACCATTGAGTTTCCGCCTCTTTACTTAAACCCTTATATGTCACCTTACTCATCTCCTAAATACCAAAAGCTTTTCTCAACCCTGCATAAGTCAAAGAATGAGGCTTTCCTTTCAAACGGAAGGTGATTTTAGACGTTTTATTGGACTCTCACGACAATGTTAAGGTGGATAAGAACTCTAAAGTGTATCTCCTATAAGTGTGGGCTCCCTTAGTCATGAAATTCTCCAAACCAACACATTTCAACAAAGACTTCACCACAACAAGCATTCCCAATTTCTCTAACATATCATGACAAAGGAATTAGGTTTCCGTCATATGACGTTCATGTAAATCATCCCAAATTTGGCCTTGTGTAAGTGTTAAAGAATCGGGTTTAGGAATGGGTATTCGTCTAGGAATAATGGTGGTTGTTTTTGAGGTAGTGTGGGTAAATTTTTGTGTTTTGTTGGGTGGTTGTGAGGTAGAAACGGTGGTGGTGCCGCGTTTATTGGTTCTCATCCCGACAATGACAACAATGCACAACAAAGAACAATTCCAAGTGCTCAAGAACAACAACAAAACTTACTTACAACTCAAATCGCCCTCAACAAGGAACAACTTCAACAAATTCAATCACAAAATCAATAAAACACCAACAAAACTCAAGCAACAATGATAATTCCTTTAAATTAAAGCTAGAATGAAAATTCAAGCATAAAATTAAAAGGAAAAGACAAAGTATGAAATTTTTACCCCAAAAGATAAGAAATTTGCCCCTTTATGATGAGTAATGATAATTTAATCTCCTTATTGCTGAAAATTGACCCAAAAACCGAACCTTGGAACACCCAAAATTCGAAATTTTCGAAACCCCAATGGTAGGGTTTCAAATTTCCGAAAATTGCCACTAATCTTGAAAGAAAGCAATGGAAATGGGTTGTGTGAAAGAGAAAACAAAGATTTGAACTAACTGGGTGTGAGGAAAGGGATGGAAATTGGTCTATTCGAAAAATGGCTGCTCCTCGTATTTGTCTCGGCCGTTTTCTTTTTTTTTCCTGTGTTGTGCGTGGAATTGAAGAAGAAGAAAAGGAAAGGGGGGGTTAGGTTTAGCGTTGGCCGCGTGGGGCAGCAATATGCCGCGTGGGGCGGCTGTCAAAGCAGGAGGGGAAACCGCGGGGGGTCGTCTGGTGCCGCGAGGGGGTTGGGTGGTGCCACGAGGGACGTCGGATTCGTACTCCGTGTTGCTGCTAGTCGGGGCTCTATGCTTCCGGTTATTCCTTATGTTGATTTTTTTTCTCTCTTCTTCTTGACCTACAAAACACAAACACAAGCAAATTAGATTAAAGGAAACTAATTTAATAACAAGCAAATAAAAACTACATAAAATAAAAAAAGTAAAAGAAATTAAAATAAAAGCAAATCGGGTTGCCTCCCGTAAAGCGTCTTCGTTAATGTCGTGGCTCGACATGGGAATGAGAAGCTTAATCTTCATATATTGGGTCGATAAAATTAACTTCCTCGACCGCTTCATTTTGATATCCGTCATAATATGGTTTGAGACGGTGTCCATTCACTTTGAAAATCTTCTCCGTAGACGGACTACGAATCTCCACCGCTCCATGTGAAAATACTTGAGTGACAATAAATGGGCCAACCCATCTTGACCGTAGCTTACCCGGAAATAAGCGAAAACGGGAGATGTAAAGCAAAACCTTTTGACCAACGGAAAATGTCTTCCTAGAAAGCATCTTATCATGCCACGCCTTTGTTCGCTCTTTTAAAATAGCCGCATTTTCATACGACTCATTTCTAATCTCCTCTAACTCTTGGAATTGCAACTTTCGGTGCACACCCGACTCATCCTTTCTCATGTTTAAAGTTTTTACCGCCCAAAAAGCCTTGTGCTCAAGCTCGACCGGAAGATGACAAGACTTACCAAAAACCAACCGGTATGGTGACATACCAATCGGAGTTTTATAGGCCGTTCTATACGCCGTTCTATACGCCCACAATGCATCATCCAACCTCAAGCTCCAATCTTTCTGACTCGGATTCACCGTCTTTTTCAAGATTGACTTCACCTCTCTATTGGACACTTCGGCTTGGCCATTTGTTTGAGGATGGTAAGCGGTAGATACCTTGTGAGTGACGCAATATTTCTTTAAAAGTGCTTCTACCGTCCTATTGCAAAAGTGTGTGCCTATATCGCTTATCATTGCTCGTGGAATTCCGAACCTAGAAAAGATGTTAGACTTGAGAAATCTACAACAACTTTAGGATCGTTAGTCCTAGTGGGTTTAGCTTCCACCCACTTCGATACATAATCAACGGCGAGAAGTACATATAAGAAACCATGAGACATGGGAAACGGACCCATAAAATCTATACCCCATACATCAAAAATTTCACAATAAAGCATAGGGGTTTGAGGCATCTCATTACGACGAGAAATATTACCACTCCGTTGACAATTGTCACAAGTTTTGACAAAACCATGGGCATTCCGAAACAAGCTTGGCCAATAGAAGCCACAATCAAGCACTTTCTTTGCAGTTCTCCTAGCTCCAAAGTGTCCTCCACAAGCATAGGAATGACAAAAAGTTAGAATAGAGCTCATCTCATTTTCCGGAACACATCTCCTCACCACTTGATCCGAGCAATGCTTCCATAAGTAAGGATCATCCCAAACATAGTATTTGGCATCACTCCGTATCTTCTCTTTTTGGGATTTGGAAAACCCTGTAGGAAATTCATTGGAAACAAGAAAGTTAACAATGTTAGCGTACCAAGGAGAAAAGGAAGTAAGGGCAAAGAGTGTTTCATCGGGAAATGTGCCTCGAATAGGCTCCTCAACTTTCTCTATATTCACTAACCGACTTAAGTGGTTCGCAACCACATTTTCGGCTCCTTTCTTGTCCTTCACCTCTATGTCAAATTCACTTAGCAACAATACCCATCGGATAAGCCGTGCCTTAGCCTCTTTCTTTGTCATCAAATACCTAAGAGCGGCATGATTGGTGAAAACCACTACTTTAGTACCAAGTTGATAGGACCGAAACTTTCCTAAAGCAAATACCACCGCCAACATCTCCTTCTCGGTAGTAGAGTAGTTCTTCTGAGCCTCATTGAGAGTCATAGAAGAATAGTAGATCACATGGGGCACTCTCCCAACTCGTTGACCCAAGACGGCACCAACGGCGTAGTCACTAGCATCACTGTGACAACCCTCACGAATGCGGAAATATAAAACAAACAAGCATGTGAAGTAATATGCGGAAATACGGTATTTTAAAAACTTTTATACATGCAAGATAGATAAAAGGAGGAGTGTCAAAATATTACAAACGAAGTACGAAATACAACAAAGAGACGGGGTCTCTCAAAAAGTTAGCAAAGAACAAGTGTTTAGCAAAACTAGCTAAAATCGTCTAGAGGTGAAACTCCCAGGGACAACGCCCGCTAGCTCACACCCGAACCTCAAAATAGCATAAGCAAAAAGCCATCCATGCAAGCAACCTGTTCATTCATGAAAAACATGAACGCCACAATCAGTGGGGAGTAACTCCGGGTTCTCCCAGCCATATCACATTAAACGTACATAGAAGGAAATGCAAAAGTAGAATCATGCATATATAGATATACATGTGAGATACGATAAGAATAGATAGGCAATTCGATAGATAATGATAAGAGCATATGGAATACAAATCCGAATCCATCATGTTATTCAAAGACTCGGGGAAGACACTCTTAGGCAACCGAATACGCTCACTAGGGCTTACATCTCACCGTTAGCGGTATAAGATTGATAAGATTGAGACTCGACAAAAACCAGTCAAGTCATGCGATGATCACAATAAATCCAACATATTATCATCCATTCACGAACCAAGACAATGACGGTGCCCAATCATGCCATGACCATGAATAATATCATGAAATCACGCATTCAAAGACGACGACACGACGACATCTCTCACGGTAAATGAAACGCACTAGCATCGTGTACATGGCAAGTATGATTAACAGGCATCCACGGGATAAGCATTTCCCTGAAACGCATACACGATCACCTTTCGTATATGTTCACTAATTTCCTCCGGTAGGACGACGATAATAATACGGTCCTAGTCTAAACCTGGCCAGACTCTCGGAATAAACGTGTTCCGATTCGACATGCGATAAACGTTTCGCATCCAAGACTCGGTCAATCATAGACGCCGAGTACCCCAAATTCGGTCAACATTCACGAAAGAGGCGGAAAAGAGCTCAAGCCTCATAACAAGCGGTACGCTACATCCAAATAACACCACCTCGCAAGTACACAACATTTGACGGCCGGGTCGAACAACGCATAGCGTTCAACTCCCAACAACGTCGTCATATTCCCACTAACACATGCAATTAAGCAGTAAGGATACACTCCCCGTTCCGACATTCCAGCCTTACAAACTGGGAGGTAGCCAAGGGAATGAGAGTACAAGACCTAACAAAATAGTGCTCAAACCGTATCATTTGTAAAAACCGACTCAAAGTGGAACATACCAAAAACCGTCACAAAATATGTGATACAAGCGAATGAAATATCAAATATTCAAAACATTATTATTATAAGTCACTACGTAAATTTATACGATAGATGAACGATCGGAATTATTATAAATGAAAACCGTAAACAAAATTTACAAAGAACATCCAGCAGGAGCCAGCCGGTCAGGTGGACCGGCTGCCGGTCACCCGGCTAAGGCCAACCATCATATGAAATCCAACTTTGAAATACAGAGTGTCCCAGCCGGTCAGGTGGACCGGCTGCCGGCTACCCGGCTGGGACCAAGGGAACATTGGAAAAACAAAGGAAAAGGTAGGGGTGTCTCAGCCGGTCGGCCGGCTGAGACCAATTTCATGCATAATATCATACGTAACAACCAAAATATACAGCCAGTGCCCCAGCCGGTGGTCTGACCGGCTGCCGGTCGACCGGCTGGGGTCCATATTGCACGAAAATCCCATTTCACTAAGGATCAACATTTATCAATTATCGATTATCAACATAAATCATCTATTCTCATATGAATTCTCAACAAACAACTATTACCATCATCCACACAATTACTAAACTCACTAATCATATTCTAAATACGATTCCTAGCATAGAAAACACGTAAAACACGTAAATGATATCGAGTAACCCTTCACCGTTACCTTTATTGCGTCTTCACTCCCGTCAAGGTCCTCTTCAATTAAGAAATAGTCTTTGTCGGGATCTTGGAGGTCACCACCTACAAATAGTTAATAAAAGATGAATTTACTTCACCTTGAGAAAGACGGAAAGTTTGAAAAGCGAGAAAGACGGTAATTTTATTACCAATACGGATAGAGGAAGCTAAGAGGGGAAGAATAAGACGAACTTACGTGAATTTGAGCAAGAAACGAAAGAGATATGACGATTCTAAGCTTGGATCAAAATGGAGGCAAGGGTTTTGGGATTTCTTAAGGAAGAAGAAATGTTGTGTTTGTGTTGGAATGAAGTAGGTTAAGGGGAGTATGAGATGTATAAGGGAAAAAGTCAACAAAAGTCAAAGACGGCTTAAGACGGGATTTACTTGAAATCTCGCGTAATATCCAAATACGAACTCGGAAATTCTAAATTTGACACGGGAAATTTAATTCTAAACTAAAACTAAATTTCGCTGAAAAGTATCCGTAAAATATTTTTATTATAAAAAATATGGTACATTTGCGGGTGTTACAAAGCTATTAAGGTTTCCATCATATTATAAATAGAGAAGAATGGAGGAAGCAAGGCATTCAACACTTATCATCTCACAAATTCAACAACAATTCTCACTCTAATCACTCTCATTTTTTCCATTACTTAATAGCTTTTAATTCTGATTATATTGGGTACTTGCTCTGGGTAATAACCCATTTTGCCACATTGGGTTTTCCGCGTCACCAACTTCTTGTGTCTCTATCTTTATTGCATATTTATTTTTGTCTTATTCTTCGTTTTGTACTAGTAGACTAACCACTTTAATTCACCTAACATTAAATCACATAACCAATAAGTTATTACCAAAACAGTTTGGCGCCCACCGTGGGGCATACTGGTTAATATCTGCAGTCTAAAACAAAAATCTATACCAAAAATGCATGGCTTTAGCTCACCCAACACCAGTGGTTCCCCCATGCGACCCTCAGCAGGACAATCCTAACCGACATCAGCGACCACCAGCGTTCCAGCCAGCGCATGCTAGATTCTCCCGTTCACTCTTCCAATGCAGACAACATGCTCAACCAAACTCCCCAAGCCGCCCAGGGTGCTAGATTCAGCTGGTCTGAGTATGAAAAAGTCATCCACCCAGAGGCACACTAGGTCCAGCAGGTATAGGAGTCCCATCAAGAGCGAGATCGTGGCAAACCCTCACCAGACAGAAGGATCAGAAAGGCAGCGTCGCCCAAGCTCAACTCTTGCCCAACCAGATCCCTTGCAGACTATTCTCCAAGGGATGTACGTTCTTCACGATACCAATGAAGGTTTGAGGATACACAACCCAAGGATGAAGGAGAAGATAGTCGTCATGGCAAATCAGCGACCGACATCTAAACCCCAAAGCGCCCAGATGTTTGCATTAGCCATCTTCCCTCCTCAAGGGGTACCCGGCGCAGATGCAGGTCGTCTTATTCCGCAAGAAATCATGACTTAGTTAGATATGGAAGCAACACTGCCTACTCGGACCATGGGATATGCTGGATCAAGGACCCTGACACCCAACCACTTTACTGTTGGAGTGAGTGTCCTTAACAATAGTGCGATCACTTAATTAAACCTCATTAACAAGAATACAAAGGAATGATTAACATTATAGTCAACTGATCCACATTAATCGGTAATGATTGGCTTACTAGAGTTTGACATTACTGTCGTATGACGATGGTGATCAGTTGATCCCTTGAGGTCACACCGAAAGAACGATTCCCTAATCAAGAATATTAATTAATTGTATAACGATACAGATTAATTAATCCCTTAAACAGAACAAGTTTAAAAGTGAGAAATTGTAATATGATTAAATAAGATTCAATAATATAATTATTATATTAGGATGCTTAATGTTTATGAAACATTTGAGATAAGCATTAATTGGTTGATCATAATCACAGTTAGTTGTGGATCATATCAACCAAATATGAGATGACCCATTTTATATATATGTGATCATAAATTATTACTTAAAATGTTGTTCTAATCAAGATTAGGCATAATCATCACTACCCTAAATACCTATAGCCACACTACAACCTTGATTAGGCAAAAAGCATAAGCATGCCCTCCCTTCCCAAGGGGTTTGCCAGTTTTGGTGAGGCTAATAAGAGGATGTTTTTATCTTATGAACTTACTTAATCATATCTCATATTATTCATACAAAATCTCACTAGAAATCTCTAAATACTTAGAAACTTTAGAAGCTTCATAGAACATGTATTTTGTGGATTGAACTCGACATTTCTAAGGTAGAAATTTTGAGTATCATACTTGTTTTAAGGGTGCTTAACTATTGTACTAGTAAATCTATAGTTGAGTGATTTAAGGGTAAGTCTAGGTGCAACTTATAGGAGGGTTCCTACTCTTGGAGCTTTTCGAAATTCATCCTACATCATCTAGCTCAAGAACAAGTGCAAGAAGGTGTCTTGTACTTGTGCCCAATACTCGAATAATATTCAATGTGAGGAACATTTTCTTTCTCTATTTCGATTTATCTAATTAGCATGTAACTAGATCTTGAAACTAATTAAAAAGTTAATTAGTATTACTTAAGAAATGTCTTAAGTGTAGGTATATGAACCTAACATTTGCACCCTCAAGCTACTTGCAAACTCAAGGTAATATCCCTTCTGGTAATCTGGTGGTTCTTTCGTCACTAACCCTTTCTTTGGTACACGTACGCCAAGTAAGCAAACCATCCATCAGTGGAGGCCCATTATCCAAACTGAACCCATGGAGAGCGGAGCAACTTTCCACCCATATTCAGGAGAGCATACCCATGGAGAAACAACACCTGGAGGTAGTTTCTTTGGCCATGCTTCTGGCGTTCCTAACCTTTTTGCAAAAACAGGAGGAGTGGTAGAACAACAACTTCAGGAACTAAGGGTCATGATCAACAAGATACCTGGGATCCCACACCCCATGGAGAAAGCTGCACCTGAGAGCTACGCGGACTCTTCTTTCGTGGACAACATTGCCCTGATCAACGTGCCAAAGGGGTTTAAGCCACCGACCATGACGATGTATGATAGAATTGATGATCTACTAGACCACATCAACCACTACAAGTAGAAGATGACGGTAGTCACCGCAAAAAGTCATCTGAAGGAAGCATACATGTGCAAGGGGTTCAATCTACCCTATTCGGAGCCGCTTTGCAGTGGTTCGTGAGTAGGGGTCGCAGTGGGCCGGGGACCTGACACAAAACCTTCGGGTCAGACCCTAATGGGTCGGGTTTGGGTCTAGAATTTTGAGACCCGAACGGGTATGGGTCGGATATGGGTCGTTATTAAATATTTCGGGTCGAGGTATGGGTCCAATTTATAGGACCCGTACCCGACCCGTAGACCCGTTTAAGTACAAAACAAAGTTACAAATCCAAAGGAAGCCGACCCTAGTCAAAACCCAAACCCCTTGTCTATTCCAAGTTTCTAGTTACCAATCTTCACACTATCACAATTATACACAAACTCACAATTATCACTACTCGGTCCTTACTCCTCACACTGCCAACGACTGACGGCAACGGAGCCTTGGGAGGACGACGCAACAAACCAACCTTCCATATAGTTATATGACCTTCCTAATCCTAATTTATTCACCCCTCTTTGAAATTTGTTGCTGGTGTTGGCTCTCGTTTTTTTATAAGTAAACCAATTTGTTGCTGCTCTTATAGGAGATTGTTTGCTTTGATTAACTGAAATGGTTTTATTACATTTCATAACATGTTCATGAATCATGATGTTTTATTCATTGAAATAAAAGTGTGGTATAGTTTGGGCATTAGGCAGTAGCTACTGTCAAGTGGTCCATTTTCTATCTCAGACCTGCGGGTAGACCCGACCCGGACCCGGACCTGTCGGGTATGGGCATGGGTCCATCGATTTTAGACCCTTAAGGGTTTTGGTCGCATCCAGGTCCAAGGTGGGTGACACGGGTCTGGCTCCGCGTCTTACTGGACCCGACCCAATCCCGACCCATTGCCAATCCTATTCGTGAGCCTGCCCAACAGGACCATTGGATCATTTGTCGACTTGGTGAACTTGTTCACCAAACAGTTCGCCAACAGCAGGACACCAGAGAAGCAGACTAGCGACCTGTACAAAGTGACCCATAAATTCGACGAGTCCACTCGAGACTACCTGAATAGGTTCAAAAAACAAAAGGTGTCAATTCTAAGGTATGACGACATCGCCACAACAATTGAAGCATTCTGTCACGGGTTCCATCAGAATTCAGATATGTACATGGACCTGACCAAGTACCCCTATAACACCTTTGAAGACGTGCAATCTAAAGCCATGGCTGCAATCCAACTCGAGGAAGACTCGGAATCCAGAAGGAGCACCTACAATACCGACAGAAGTACCACAAAAGCATTAACTGACAAAAGGGGTGAAAAAACAAAACCATACAGCAGGCCTACTGTCAACTAAGTTTCTGAAGGAATGGCGCGATAACCCAAACCTGCCTCCGAAGATCATCGAGTATGGGTTCTGTACAAACATGACAAGCCTTCTCAAAATCCTGAAGGACCTAGGAGGAAAATTAAGGTGGGCCAGGAAATCAACCGGAGATAATGCTTCAGACAATAGGGACCGCAATAGGAGGTGGGACTTCCATGATAACATCGGTCAGAATACTGAAAACTGCGTGGCATTGGGCAAGGAGTTAAAAAATTTTTACGGAGCAGGATACCTCGAGAACCTGCTATCTAAAGGAAGTAGATCCAGTAAAGTAAACACCACATATCAGGTACTTCCTCTCCACCCCCTCTTTATACTAGAATTTTTAGTGTCATAACAAGTGGATCAGAGCTGCGTGTGTTAACCTACTCAGCAGCTAAAAGGGACGCAACAGAGAGCAAGGGAGAGAAACTCATGTCTTTCTACATGGTAAGTAGAGTGGACATTCCAGCGGTCTCATTCGATGATACCGACGCACGTGGCGTGGGAGAACGACATCATGATGCTCTATTCATCACCCTACCTATAGGCAATTGTCTGGTGAAGAAGATCTTGGTGGATGTAAGAATCTCAGTGAACCTCCTAATGGTAGGTAGCCTCAAGAATAAGGGGTCCACCGAGAAGGACCTAACCACCAAAGTCCTCCCTCTAGTAGGGTTTAGTGGTGAAACTACAAGATCGCTAAGGGAAATAATTATCCCCACCTTCGCTTGTGGAATTAGTAAACAAGTAAGATATTTGGTTATTGATGGTCCATCTACATATAATGTTATCCTTGGTAGGGCCTGGATCCATGAAATGAGAGCCATCCCCTCAATGTACAACCAATGCCTAAAGTTCCCAACACCATAGGGAGTACAAGAGGTACGAGGAGATCAAGAGAAAGCCACAAACTGTTACAAGGTTGCACTAACGTCAACATTTAGCCCGCCAACAAAGAAATAACAGAGCCATCATGTCCATGAAAAATACGTGGAACCCCCACAAGAGGAACTCGATAAAGTCATCCTAGACATGTTGCACCCAGAGCGGACCGTGATGGTAGGATCAGATTGTACCACACAAATCCGCCATGAATTACTTTAGCTACTCAGGAAGAACGCAGACTGCTTCGCCTGGTCACACGACGACGATGTGGTAATAGACCCTACTGTGATAACCCATTGTCTGAATGTGGACCCAAGCTATAGCCTTGTTCAACAGAGAAGGAGAAAGTTCGCCCAGAAAGGAAACAAATCATTAACAAGGAAGTGGATAATCTGCTAGCAGCAGAAAAGATCCGAGAAGTTAAGTACCATGAATGGCTATCCAACATAGTGATGTGTTGGAGTAAGTGTCCTCCACAGTAGTGCATTTATATAATGAAACTCATTTGGAATATACGTGGCATGATTAGTATATTTGATCCTCCACGTCACTTGATTAACGTAAATCGGTAACGCTCAGCTGACTAGAGTTTGACGTTATTGTCGTATGACGGCGGTGATCAACTGATCCCTTTAGGTCACACCTATAGGATGAGACCCAAATAGAATACTAATTATTTGTATATGATACAGTTTAATTAGGGCTTTACATATATTTGATATGTATGTTTAGTTACGAGAGTTATTTATTGGAAATTGAGTTAGGAACTCATTACACTTAAGTTTATTAGTCAATTATAGGATAATTGACTGAATAAATTTTACGTCTTATTTAATACGATTAAATAAGATTTTATTTAGTGATTAATCGGTAATTCATTAAATAAGTTGAGGTTATGCATATATTTTGAGATAGAGGTAATTAGTTAATTATATTTACAAGGAGTTGTAAAATAAATTAACTGGGCATTGTGAGACCCATTATATATTGATATAATGGTAAAATATCACTTAAAAGTTGAGTGTATATTGATTATTAATTTGAGTCATATAATTGTTATATGATCAAATTAACACTTATTTATATAAGATAATTAAGCATATGATTATAAGAATTTGTGGGACAAATATCAAAAATCAAAATGGATTACATTTTACCATGTGGACCGAAATTGTAGTGGAAAAACACAATGATGATTGTTCATTTCTTGTATCACACTACAACATATTAATTACGACAAGTTATGACATGAACATGATTATAATCAATCCCACACACTACCTATTTCCATGAGAATAAAAATAAGCAAAACAAAGCTCATTTGGAGCTTGTGTCATCCGGCCATATGGCCTATATATTGAACAAAAGTCATTCAATTTTGGAGACTTACTTCACTTGCTTATTTCTTACTTCTATCACTAAAATCAACTTCTCTCGAAACACTCATATACACTAATATTCTCTACATATTACTAGTGTAGTAATACAATAATATTAGTAGTATTATTTCTTACTTATTATCTAGTTAATAAAAAGCTAAGATTATTTGGGTTGATTTTTGGGTGCAACAAAAAAGGAGACCTTCTACTTTGGAGGTTGTTTTATGGAGGATCATCCACTAATTTCATGCTCAAGAACAATAAGAAAAGAGTTTCTTATTGAGCTCATTTTGGCAGAAAATCCCAATGTAAGGATATTTTCGTCTTATCTTTTCTTTTATGCTTTTATATTTGCATGCATGATAAGTAGAACCTAAATCATTAAGATAATATAATTTAATGAACTAATTAGAGAAGTCTAATTAGAGGTGTAGGACTTTTATGATGGTCCCAAAGAAGAATAACAAGTGGCGGGTGTGTGTGGACTTCACAGACCTGAACAAGGCGTGCCAGAAAGAACCGTTCCCCCTGCCACACATCGACGCCATGGTCGACGCTACTGCAGGACTTGAGTTGCTGACCTTCCTGGATGCATGGAGTGGATTCAACCAGTTAAAGATGCACCCTGCAGACCAAGAGAAAACATCATTCCAGTCAGAGCAGGGCTTGAACGTGATGCCCTTCAGAATGAAAAACGCGGGATCAACTTACCAAAGGTTGGTAAATAATATGTTCAAAAAACGAATAAGGAGGACCATGGAGGTCTACATCGATGATATGGTATTCATGTCAAAACAAGCTACGGATCAAATAGAGCACATGGAAGACACCTTTAACACACTCAAGGAGTATAAAATGAAACTAAACCCCCTTAAGTGCACCTTTGAAGTAACCTCTGGAAAATTCTTAGGGCACTTGGTGAGCTAGAGAGGTATAGAGGCCATCACAGAACCAATTCTGGCGATACTACAACTGTAGTCCCCCCATAAGCCAAAGGACGTGCAACGATTGACATGGAGGGTAGTTGCACTCAACCGGTACATTTCACGATCCTCAGACAAGTTTAGGCTCTTTTATGACATCATGTGGAAGAACCCGAGGTTTGAGTGGACAGAAAATCATGAGGAGGCGTTCTAAGATTTAATGCGTTACCTCAGCAACCCACCCTTGCTCTCAAAACCAAAACCCAAGGAGTCGCTCAACCTGTACCAATCAGTAACTAAAGCAGTAGTCAGCGCGGTGCTGGTACGAGAACAAGAGGGAGCACAACACCCCGTATAGTACGTCAGAAAGGCTTTGCTACCTGCAGAGACCAGGTACACATTACTTGAAAAAATTGTATTAGCACTAGTAGTTGCATCTTACAAACTGTGCCCCTACTTTGAAATACACTCCATCTCCGTAGTGACCAGCCACGCCGCGAAGGCGGTGCTGAGGAAACCAGAACTATCAGGTAGAACGTCCAAGTGTTCTATTCCCCTTAGCGACTTTGACCTTAAGTTTGAAACGCGGACATCTATTAAATCACAAGCCTTAGTATATTTTGTGTCATACTTTAGCCCAATCCTACAGGATCATGCGAACTAGGAAATTTTGACCTTGGGAGGAGCATAGAAGAACCTACGGTGGTTACTACATATAGATGGTGCCTCAAACATGAGAGGTACATGGGTCGGGATAAATTTAAAGTCTCTTTCAGATAGGTGGGTAAAGAACTATCACTCAGGTTCCGGTCCTTTATGATAAGGCAAATCCCCAGGGATCATAATGTCAAGGCAGATGCCTTAGCAATCCTTAAGGCAACCTTTAAACCAGGAGTCGTCTCTACTATACCTATTGTGCACATACTGAAACCGGCTATAGTTAAGGAAGAAAAGTAGAACTGTGAAAAATCAAAAACTCGTACATAATGGTTGGAAGAGGCAGGACTACTGAGCAATACAAACCCTCAGGAAGAAGAGCAACTAGACTGGAGGAAGCAGTACCAAGACTGGTTACATCATGGCATCCTACTTGTAGACAAAAAGGAGGTAAGAAGTTTTAGAGTACCTGCCTTTCGTTTTATACTAATAGATTGTATCTTGTTCAGGAAGTCCTTGGCAGGCCCATGCCTAGGATGCCTTGGAAAAGAGGAGGTTGAAGCTGTTTTGCATGACCTCCACGGCAGAGAAAGTGGAAATCATGAAGGGGGAAGGAACCTCTCAAATAAAGCATTGTGACAAGGATACTTCTGGCCCACAATGGGCAAAGACGCCATGGAGTATACCAAGAAATGTGATGCATGTCAAAGACATGTTGTGGTCAGCCACCAACCTGCAGAACCCCCACACCCGGTCATCACACCATGGCCCTTCATAAAGTGGGGAATGTACATCATGGGAAAACTACCTAAGGCTCCAGGAAACAAAGTCTTCATGCTAGACGTGACCGACTAATTATTGAACTGGATAGAGGTAAAGGCATTTTTAAAGTAATAGAGAAGCAGGTCATATCATTCATAAAGCGCAATATCGTATACAGATTCAGAATTTCATCAGAGATAATATGCGACAATAATGGGTCTCAGTTCATCTCCAACAAGGCAGAAGCCTTCTGCTCCAGAAGGAACATTGCACTACACAAATATACCCCAAGGAACCCCTAGTCTAATGGACAGGCATAATCTAGCAACAAAATCGTAATTGACAATTTAAAGAGGAGGTTAGAAGAAGCTGAGGGCAAATGGGCAGAAGAACTCCCTCTAGTCCTATCGTCTTACAGAACTACCCCAAAGGTAGCCACTGGACATACACCATTCAGCTTAGTCTTTGGAGCATAAGCGGTAATCCTTACACCGAAGTAAGAGTACCCAGACAAAGGTAGGAGACCTAGTGCTAAGAAAGATGTTTCAAAACACGAAGACCCAGCAGGCTGGGAAGTTCGCCTACAATCGGAAAAGGCCCTACCTTGTGGAAAACATAGTAGGCAATGGAGCATATAGACTAATGACTATGGAAGGAGAAATTATACATAAGCCTTGGAACATAGTCCATCTCAAGAGGTACTACGTCTAACAAAAGGACATGGTATCTTAACAACATAAGGTATGCCCTATTCAAACTCCTTACAACCGAACAAATAAATCACTTTGTAAATACGAAAGGCAATTTTAGTTCATGAAAAGCAAATCCTTAAATAAATTTGCAATTAACCTTTTAAATTTTTAGAACATTGCGAAAAAGAAAAACATACTTTCGTTATTTTTCAAAAAGATATGTAAAACATTTTTTGGCTTCTCATTTCCTTCTTTCCTCCCTGAAGAAACCCCACTAACCTTGGAAGGCAGTCTACCATAACCAGACTAGCTGAAACCTCTTCCACAGGTACAACAGCGAGCGCGTGGCGAATAGAAGGGCTAACCCCTCATACCACCAAAGACAACATCACGTACCGTGACGTTCAAATATAAGGACTAACAGATTCCAGAGCCGTTGTCTAAAGACAATGCCCGCCCACAACAGAAACACACAAAAGCACGTTACACACAGTAAGTACCAAGGAATACTAAACATTCATTCAAAATTAAAGCAAAATACGCTCGCCCAAGGCGAGCTGAAATTTACTTACAAACCCACAAAAGAAAAAAAAACAACTACTAACAAACTAAAACGCTAAGTAAAAGCCCTTAAACTTGGTCCTCTTGACCACCACCACCACCAACCACGCTTGACTTTGACTCTGCATTAACAGGTGCCTTCTATGGGCCAGTTGGGATCTCCGCAGTAGGAGCCTCCTCCTCCTCCTCTGAATCCTCCAGGTCATTGAGGAAGCTTAGGCCTGGCTTGGGGGGAAAGGCCTCAGCAAATTGCCTTTCCTCCCCCTCCAAGTTCCAGTTGGTGTGAGACCCATTCTGAAACTACCTCAAGCGCTGCACCTTCGACTTCCGGGAAGCATACACAACTGCCTTAGAGAGATCCTTTTATACGAATAAGAACTGACATTCAGGTACCTTCAGTTGGTCCTCATTATTCTTTAGACTGGTAGAGGGAGTGAATTTCACCATCTGTGTCCTAGCAAGTTGGTCATGCACCACATCCTCTTTGGAGACTACCTCAACCAGCTGAGCCTGGGCCTCTAGAGCCACACATCTATCATTGGCATTGTTCACCTCCAACGCCCTCCGAATGTGCTCCTTACGAGCAAAGAGGGACCTTTGGAAGACCTGCATCAGAAAAATAGAAAAGGGTAAGGTACTTGCTCAGGGTAAAAAAATACGAGATAAGACAGGTTACACACATCAAAAGAACGCTCAGCAGTCACGTCAAGGACTTTAGAACAAGAGTAGAGCTAAGGGAGTATACGAGCCCAGACAACAGAAATTGGCCCATCAACGGCCACAAAGAAACATCATCAAGGCTGCCGTAGCCAGAAGGGATACGCAGCACAGTAGAAGACTGAGTGGGTGGCCAAGGGACTCACAGATATAGGTACCATCTCAGGAGGAGAGGAATCCTTCTTCTTGGAAGGAGGGTTGGTAGAACTTTGATCCAACTTCCTGTTGTTTATTTTCACCAATATTTTGTCCACAACTAGGGAAAAAAAAGAGCGAGTTAAAAGAGGACCACATGCAGCACCACCAGATCAAGAGTGAGGATACTTCGAAGAAGACATCTTCTCTACAGTAGCGCTTTCAAACTCTTCAAGCTCAACCTCTTCTACAGACGCGGATTCTCCCGCCTCAGAGGTACCCTCAGGAGCACCGGAAGGTTGAAGGGTCAGGAGTTTAGGATATGTCCTATGTTCAACAAGAATACCTAATAACCTCCGCACAGTAGAGTCGCCAGCTGATGGTTGAGGTTGCTTAAAATCTGCACAAGAAAATTAGTATGCAGGGTGAGATAATCAATGAACGAATGGAAATAGAAAACTAGGGAGTACAAGTACAGGAACTCCACTTGTCGTGAAGATATGTAGAAAAAGGAACAATGGAGTCAAGTTTGACAAAGATGAAGTAACGATACCACCCCCACCTTTCACCTTGGTGGGCATAATAACACCTGACACCCTATGGTCAACAGTTCGAAAGGTCACTTGAGCATGACCTAACAAACGATACATATAAAAATGGGCTAAGTCAGCAAGACCCAAGACCAAATTATGGTCATCATTCAATGCACACAAGGAGATTAAAACTCTCAAAGCATACAGCCAAACCTAACATGCCGCCCGTTTATTAAAATCAGAAATTCCTTAACCAAATTTGGGAAAGGGAACACCAAACCCAAGGCAAAGGGGTACTCATATAAGCAAGCCCACCCAGGTTGACATGCGTCAGCCTTTTGACCTGGCAAAGGGAGGTGGACGGCGGCCTTATCCTTTAAATCAAACCGGGCTCGAATCGTGGGAAGATCCTCTGACAGGAAAATGCAATCGCAGGCATGCACCGACGTGAGGGTCCTAGTAGACGGGAACTCCTTAACATTAGCACCATCCAAGGAAGATGAGGGAATTTGGCGAGTTGTTTTGCGCCCCATTTGAAAGAAAATAAAACAGGAGAAAACAAATAACTTGGAATGTGGGTTGAGAAGAAAAAAGAAAGAAGGAAAGAGGAAGTTAAGGGATTAGGGTTTATATTTATAGAGGGGAGTAATGGCGGTTGAAAGGAGTTATGGAGGAAGTGGGAACGTGCTGATCGGACGTGGGTTAGACGACTGATAGGACACTTGCTGAAGTCAAAGCAGAGAAACCCTCATCCGTACACGTGTAGGGTGATGAGGAATTCTTGGGACGTTTTTGGGGATAAAATGATGATCACACGGACTGGTTACGTGGCACACGTTGATTGAAAGGAGGAAGAGCACACGGATTATCAATGTGGATCAGATCAAAGGCCTAGATTGAAGCACAACATGCACACAAAAGTTAAACATCTACTCCCTCCTAGTCACTCATTTCTTCCCCTTTCCGTTTTACACAAAAATTAAGGAAATGAATTTGGACCACACAAAACACACTACCCCACATACAAATGAATTTAGACCACACAAAACACACAACCCCACATCCAAAAAGGGAAAGAGGGAAGAAAACCCGACTTACCCAATAAGGAAAAAGGGAAGAAATGACCGACTAGGAGGGAGTATATTTTACCTAGTCAACAACTAACTCCGGGAAAACCAGACTTACAGAGCGTATCTCGAAGGAAAACATAAGGAGTCGTTAGGGTTTCAGCATATTAAAAATAGAGAAGAATGGAGGAAGCAAGACATTTAACACTTATCATCTCACATATTCAACAGCAGCAATTCTCATACTAATCACTCTCATTTTTTCCATTACTTATAGCTTTTAAGTCCGATTATATTCTACACCCAGAGCAAGTAACACCTTCATTATAGTGCATACACTTGGAGGGATTCCGACTCCCCCCGCGGTTTTTTCCACATTGAGTTTTCCGCGTCATCAACTTCTCATGTCTATATCTTTTTTTGCACATTTACTTTTGTCTTATTCTTCTTTTTGTACTAGTAGACTATCCATTTTAACCCACCTAATATTAAATCACATAACCAGTAAGTTTTTACCATAACAGTACCCACATTGACGGTTTCAATATCTTTGATCCCTGATGTTTACTATACTACCTCTTCCTCCTCTTCAACCTGTTCACTTTCATTTTCATTTTCATTTTCGCTCTCAATATAATTATTAAAACAATTAATCTCAAATTTTGAATTGTAATGTGTAGGAGACGAGTTGTAAGTAAACTGGTTCATGTTATTAATGTTGAAATTGGCAAAAGCCGAGTACATTTAGGCCAACTGACTATAAGTCAGTGGCGAAACGACAACATTCGGGACATGCCCCTAAATGATTCCTGATGGAGGTACATAAGTTGTAATAGTAAAAAAAGGGAAAGACTAGGGAAGGGGTGTCTTCGGCACTCGACATATTAGACTCAATCTTATGACCCGACTCAAACTCATACTCATACTCAATATTAGACTCAGTATCAGAATATGTGCTTCGCTTGTCCTTGAACATCTATCCTTCTCCAATGGTCAACCTGAATAGGTGACCCAAATTATCAGTCCATTTAATGGTCTTCTGCCCTCCTGTGCTAGCCCTATGGGGAACTAGATAAAAAAATGAGGGTAGAAGGGTCGATATTATCGCTTATTAGTACAATGTTTACCAAAAATTCGTTTGGTGTCATGGTGGTCCTTTCTTCTCCAAAGAGTGGACCCAAAGCCTTTCCATGTACGGCAAATGGAGACTCCTTATTTGATGGCATCGCAGTCAAAATGTCGTTAGGAATGTAGTGATAATCATGGAATACTTCGATTCCAACAACCATTTTCTTACTCTTTGAATCATACAATGGTTCAGGAAAGTTTAGGCATGGTGTTTCTTCTCCAGCTTTCAAAAAATACCAATTTAGAGTAGGGTAGTAAGGTTCCATAGGGATTCCATGTAACTCTGATCTTCAAACGATCCCCCTTTTGTTTTTTTTTTCCTGAAAGTCTTCTTCCGTTGGCTTGTATCCCAAACCAAATGTCTTCACATAAGGCAAAGGATCGTTTATTATAGGAGTACCTTCCTTTTTTGGATACAAAGAAAGACCAAAGTTACAACCTGTTTTCAACACTACCTCGCACACATAGCCTTCCATAAACATATCCATGTTGGCTAGGTCAGGATTATATTCGATGACGTTCACAATCAACCTCGATCCCATAAATATTGTTCCGAGCCTTAATGTTGACTTGTGTGGTGGAGTTAGTGTTAGCCACCATAACTGGTGTAGCCTCAATTGTTATAGTTTCTCTTTTCATTGCGATCTTTGTCTTCCTATGTAAGGTAGAGGATGTAACACTTGCAAATGTACCCTATTTTTATAGTAAAAATATTTTACGGACACTTTTCAGCAAAATTTAGTTTTAGTTTAGAATTAAATTTTCCGTGTCTAATTTAGAATTTCCGAGTTCGTATTAGGACTTTACGCGAGATTTCGAGTAAGTTACGTCTTAAGACGTTTTTGGGCTTTTCTGTGACACCCTCAAATTTGCGGAAAGAAAAAAAATAATTTAAATACATAAAAGATACGAATATACATAACGAAGGTGTCATAAAATAAAAAGAGTCATTACAAAACGAAATACTATTCTACAAAAGAAATATACAAGACGGGAGACATATCTCCCGTATAAATACGGAAATAAAAAGAGTATATAATAATATACAAACTAAGAACCGAATATAGGTCCAAGGTAAATACTTCGCTCGCTAGCTCGTCAATGTACCCCAAATATGCATCACCACCTGTTCGACCGCATTAAATATAAACACGGAAGCCACAGTCAGTGGGGAGTAACTCCGAGTTCTCCCAGCCACGAAATGTCGAGTTTAATTAAACATGAATAACATAAAAGCAATGTATATGGAAAATACAAAACTTAACATATAAGATATGCTTTTCATGTTATGAAACAAATAACTAACATATAACCTAGCATATGAAAGCTATCATGTGAAACCGATAATAAACTATAACCCGAGGTAGGGAAGCTGGTATGCTGGCTCAGCGGTTACCATGTAACATGGCCCTGATACACTCAAACCCTAATCAACACGTAATCATGTGAATCAGTTAACAATCGGGAATCCAAACTCTATCAATCTTAGCCGGCTTGCATCTCACCTTCTAAAACTCATAGAATCATACAAACATGAAAGACCAATACTTCTACAAACAGGCATAAGTTCTTAGGACAGTCAATAGAAGACTTCTGTAACTCGAGGCTATACAACAAGGTAGGAAAACATCCTAGTCCTAGACTGATCAGACCTAGCGACAACAGCTATTCCATTCCCCGTCTCATGACATAACCGTACACAAGAAACTCTACTAGGCGACCCCCTAAGCAGAGATGGCTAGTACTTAAGCTGGCTCCATTCCCAAAGCGGAACTCTTAGGATGCCATGCCCCGACTTGGAGATAAACCCCCCAAGCCGGACACAAAAGCTATTAACCATGAACTATATACTCGTTAAAGATAGTACGGGCCTATCAATGTCATGGTCCAAGATACTCATTTAGAATTAGAATGGTCAAGACGCCATATACTCATAATTCTCTATGGGCACTTAGTCAACACGACACCAACCATATAATCAAAACAGTCCGGGAAAAACATCCTATCATGTGACTATTTGCATATAAATCATAATCAAATATCATATCGCCTCATATCTACTAAGGCTATTCAGTAATTAAATACAACTTTACTTGAAGACAAATCCCCGACCCGAGTCCCGCGACGGGTCATCAGTCAAATCGGGGCTGACTAGATCTTAGTTTGCCCAAACCCGTTGGATCAAACCGGCTAGAAACAGAGTCTTTACCACATAGACTAAGACATAACAATCAACATATTCATTACATGTTATTTTATTAACTTCTAACATGTGAATTAATATATCATACCAAAAACCCGTTTGACTTAAAGAATATCAATTTAAACTACGATCTCGTATTATAATTTCTAACATGTGAGAAATAATAATTTTATGAAAAACTTTTTAATTAAATATTTTACTTATTAATATTTCTCACTTGCTAAATATTACAAAACACGATAAAAATGACGATAACTCAAAAACCGTCACAAGTCCCAAAGTGGGACCCACGGCTGAGTTGGGCCGGACCCCACATGGGCCTGGATGGGCCCACGGGCCTGTTTTGGCTAAAATGGCTGATTTTTCTACTTTTACCAAAACCGCTTTCTTAATATTTCCCGCATGCTTTAACATATTTAAACCCGTCAAAACAACAATTAAACAATCAAACATCGACACAACCCAAAGACCAAAACCCGGACCCACCATGGACCAACCCAGACCGGGTCTGAACCGGCCTGGACCGGCTGGTTTGGTCCGGTTTGGGCTGGTTTTTCAACCCTATTCCCACGGTTCAAACAACATCAAACAACAAATTAATTTCAGCATGTTTTAATTATCAAACAACCATTTTAACATCCATCCATACAAAATTCATGATTATGAACACCATAAAAAAAATATGTCAAGAACACTAACTTATTATAAATTCATACAACCTAATAAAAACAACTACTTATCATATTACTACTAAAAATCCTTAAATCATAAAAACATGAACCATAAACAAAGATGAACCAAAATCCAAAAGAAACAAAACTAAAGGCTATGTTACTAACTAAAATCATAAATAACCATAACATGAATCAAAACTAAAAGCTATGTGACATTAATTCGTCGAGTAAAACGGAATTGTTACCTTAGCTAGCAAAACCACTTAGCACCAAAATAATAAGAAGTATATAAATAAGAAACCCTTCTACTAATCTTCACCCAAAATATACGAGTCTCCAAACTCGTCTTCAAAATCTTCCCCTATAAGAAATGACAAGAAAAACATTATTAGAACTTAAAATATAAATTTCCATAATTAAAGTGTTGAAAACGATTTTGTCGGAATTGAAATAAAACCGTACGTGAAGATGGAGAGCGAAGAGGAGAGTCTAGAAATATAAGTTAGGACGGATTTAATTAAGAAATGAAGATTTTATGAAGGTTTTGCTCAAGAACGATGAAGAACAATTGAAGAACACGAAGAACGATTAAAGAAAGTGATATTTTGATCTTTATTTGATTTATTGTAAAATGAAAAGTTGTTAGTGAGTAATGTGGGTGTGTGTGTGCCGTGTAATTATAGGCAAAAAGGGATGTCGGGTTGTGAAATTGTTGTTACGTAATTGACTCGCGTTTAATAATTATTTTACGGTAAACGATTAAATATAATTAACGATAAAGTTAATTAAACTAAATATCAAGATATTATGATATTGTAATGAAAAATAATGAAAATATCAAGGTCTAAGAGTGGAAAGGGAGCCGTGTGATGTTGAGCTTGTCGGGTCTGATTTCGAGCGTTTTGCGTAATTTTCGTTAACTGATCGATAAAGTGAAATAATATCTAGATATTATGATATTGTAATCAAAAGTAATGAAAATATCAAGCCCTATTAGAGGGGAAAGAGAGCCGTGTGGAACATGATGATATCGGGTCTGATTTTTTCTCGATTTGCGTAATCTCCGTTGACGGATCGATAAAGTAACAAATATCTAAGATATTTGTATTAGTTTAATCGAAAAAATTAAAATATCTCAAGTGAGTGGAAAACGATGACATGAGCGCGTGACTCATGCCAAAGTCGAGTTTCGAGTTTGTTACGGGATTTACGATGAGTCGGGAATAGTTAAATGATTCCCGAGTTTAAACCGTAAAAGTTATTCTTTAAATTCCGAATAAATTCAAAATAATTATATTAAATTATGATAAATCTTAATAAATCTAAATAAAAATAAATCAAAAATATTATTTTTTTAAATAAAATTTCGGTCTTCAAACTTATGAGGCGAGTCGGAAAAAAGTCAACGGAAGTCAAAGTTGACTGAAAAGTCGAGAAAAGTCGAAGATGACTTAAAAGTCAAGAAAAGTTTAGGACGACTTAAAAGTCAAGAAAAGTCAATGACGACTTTAAAAAGTCAAGGAAAAGTCAAGACGACTTAAAAGTCAAGAAAAGTCAAAGATGACTAAAAACGTTCTTTTCATGAAATCTCTCAGAAATTCCAAATACGAACGCGGAATTTCAAAATAAGACTCCGAACAAAAATTCCTATTTTAAAAACTTAAGTTCTACTGAAAAGTGTTAGTAAATATTTTTACTAGAAAAATTGGGCACTTTTCGGGTTGTTACATTTTCCCATATGTTTTCCACTTACTCCTTTATATACTCCCTCACAACCCTAACTCCCTCATTCAATCTTCTTCTTCTTCCTCACCAAGTAAACACCAAAACCTAGCCTCCATATTTGCTCAAGTCTTAATACCGATCCTACGCCTTCATTTCTTGCTCAAATTCACTAAGGTTCGTCTTATTCCTTCCCTCTCATCGTCCTCTATCCGTATTGGTAATAAAATTACCGTCTTTCTCGCTTTTCAATTTATCCGTCTTTCTCAAAAGTGAATTATATTCATCTTTTATTATCTAATTGTAGGTGGTGACCTCCAAGACCCCGACAAAGACTACTTCTTGATAGAAGAGGACATCAACGCGGATTGAAGACGCGAAAAGGTAACGGTGAAGGGTTACTCGATATCATTTACGTGTTTTTAATGTGTTTTCTATGTTAGTAATCGTATTTAGAATAAGATTAGTAATCATAGGAATTGGGTTGTTGATGATAGTTGTTGTTAGTTGATAATTTATAATGAGAATTGATGATGGATGATGATAATTGAAGTTGGTTAATATTCATAAGTGTTGAAGTGATGATTTCGTGCATATGTTGTTGGTTTCAATAACTCGTTGTTGTTAAACTTGTGTGTGGATCTATTTTGCGGAAGCCATGGTTGAGTTTAGAACAAAATGGAGATGTCTTGACCCAAGTCACGGTCGTGAAACTCTTGTCAAGAGCGTGAAATAAGAGGCAGACCCAATACCCTTGCGTAACAGACATTTCACGAGCGTGAAATGTAAGTCACGGTCGTGAAACTCATGTCACGAGCGTGACATACAAGTCACGGTCGTGACGACTGCAGTTTCACTTCACTGACTCCTTTTGGTAAAATGATCATATCTCCTTCGTTACTTGCTTGTTTTGGGCTTGTGACCTACCGTTGGAACCGTAATAGGATAAGCTATTACCTCCACTTAGAATTTCTGCATTTGAATGTCTAGAAATCTAGTTATGACCGTTTGAAGTGGACCCTTGTTTTAGTTGGTTTCCAAACATGTTGTTTCGAGAGGGGATCTATGTTTCTTATTTATTATGCTTCGTAAACTTTTTCTAATGCTTATGTATCATGTATTGATTCATTTTTATCATAGTTAAATTTATATAAGTCTCTATTCTCATGTTTTGTGATGGTTTTTCATATATCCCACTTTGAGTCGGTTTTACACATGTTACGGTTTGAGCACTATTTTTTATGTGCTTTGTACTCTTATTCCCTTGGCTACCTCTACGTTCGTAAGGCTGGAATGTCGGAACGGGGAGTGTATCCTTACTGCTTGATTGCATGTGTTAGTGGGCATATGACGACGTTGTTGGGAGGCGAACGCTTTGCGTTGATCGACCCGGCAGTCAAATGTTGTGTACTTGCGAGGTGGTGTCATTGCATGTAGCGTACTGCTTGTTATGATGCTTGTGCTTTTTTCCGCCTCTTTCGTGAATGTCGACCGAATTTGGGGTACTCGGCGTCTATGATTGTCCGAGTCTTGGATGCGAAATGTTTATCGAATGTCAAACCGGAAAATGTGATTTCGGGAGTCTGGCCAGATTTAGACTAGGACCGTATTATTATCGTCGTTCTACCAGGAGGAAATTAGTCTACATATACGAAATGTTAATCGTGTATGCGTTCAGGGAAATGTTTATCCCGTGGATGCGATTTTAGTCATTCTTGCCATGTACACGGTGCTAGGGCGATTCATTTACCGTAAGAGATGTCGTCAACGTATTGTACGTTTGAATGGTTGTTATATGATTGATTATTTATGTTCTTTGGATGACTTGGCATGGTTTGTTTGTCGAGTATTAATCTTATCAAACTTATGCCGCTAACGGTGAGATGGAAGCCCTAGTGAGTGTATGGTTGCCTAAGAGTGTCATCCCCGAGTCTTTCTATCATATGATGGTTTCGGATTTGTACTTCATGAGCTCTTATCTAATATATATATTGATTTGCCTATTTATCCTTTCTCGTACTTCACAGGTATATCTATATATGCATGCTTCTACTTTTGTATTTCCGTTTATGTATGTTTAATGTGATATGGCTGGGAGAACCCGGAGTTACTCCCCACTGATTGTGGCGTTCATGTTTTTCATGGCTGAACAGGTTGCTTGCTTGGATGGCTTTTTGCTTGTGGTATTTTGGGTTCGGGTGTGAGCTAGCGGGCGTTGGCCTGGATGATTCACCTATAGACGTTGTTTAGCTAGTTGCTAATAACTTTGATGTTGGATAGTATTTTGAGAGACTACGTCTCTTGTAGTATTTTATATTTTAGTTTGTAATTATTGACATTCCTCGTACCTTTCTATTTGCATGTAAAAAGTTTTAAAAACACCGTATTTTCCTCTATATAAATCACATGCTTGTTATGTTTTATATCCGCATTCGCGAGGGTTGTCACAGAGGACACGGCGCCAACATAGTGGATCCATGGCCTTCTTAACAAGAGAATGAAAAAAGAAGTGACATCTATAGCTTGCCATTCTACCTTCCTCTCAACTTTATAAACTTAATACAGATGCAACTTCTTCGTTTCTCAACGAAACTTTACGATTTTTACATTAATCTTCTCCTCTTCCTTTTCATACTATAAAACATCATCTTCTTCCAACTTCTTATAAAACCAATTTTTTTAGATTTAATCTTAAGACGGGCATAATTCCTCAGTTTCTTTCGGAATTTAATTCCGTTTAGTGTTTCGGAATCCTCTCACCGTCCTCCTTCTTTCTATATAATAAAATATTGAAACTTTTAACTTTCTTTTAAGACCAATTTACCAGAAATTTCGTTTTGATTTCTTAGCTTGTTATTTGTCAGTAAAAGGTGGATTTTGAAGATTTTGGGTCAAGGAGTTCGGGAGGGTTGATGATTAGCTTCAGAATTGAAGATTTGAAGTGATAATCGAGGTAACGTAGACGGGTTACTCGGTGTCACATCATATGTGTTTCTATGTGTATGGTGTAATTTTCACATGAAAGATGATTTCTTTAGGTTATGCTAGTATGAAATTGTAATTACAACATGCTTACTAGTTGGAATTCATCTCATATGTCTTACCTTGTGGAAATTGGTAGTGTTGAGGTTGAACCTCTCTTGTTATTGCTTAAACTTGTGTTTTGTATCTTAAATGATTGTCTTATGATGTTTTAATGTTGTATGTAAGGATTTAATGTTCATATGTTGCACTAAATGAGGTTTTTGGTGTATTATGTTGATAAGTGCAAATGGGTGAAAGATTGTTTGACTTTAAGTTGCGTTTCTTGTGTTGATTTAAATGATGATTTAAAAGTCTTTAATCCTTGTTCATTGCTTATTTCTGACATGATCTTATTTGTTGAGATTAGAGTTTGAACATTCATCTTCAAACCAAAGGAAAGGGATGAAGATTCATGTTCATGGCTCGTGTGATGTCGACGGGGTGAAATTTCATCCGGCCGGGTGAAGTTTCACCCGTCCGAGCGAAATTTCGCCCGGTACAAAAGTTGTCAGAAATTGCCTAAAAAATGGCCTGGGAGTCGGCAAGTGAAATTTCACCCGGGCGGGCGAAAGTTTTTATGCACCGACCTCGTTTTGTAAAATGGTCATATCTCCTTCTGTTCTTGTCTGTTTGAGGCGTGTGACCTACCGTTAGAACCGTAAGAGGACAAGATATCACCTTCACTTTGAATTTCGTTATTTGCATGTCTAGAACTCTATATGTGACCGTTCAAAGTTGACCCTTGTTTTAGATGGTTTCCAAACATGTTGTTTTGAGTTGGGCTTTATGTTTCTTATTGATTTTGCGTCGTAAACTTTGTCTAATTCTTATGTAACATGTATTGACTCTTTTTTATCATTGATACATTTATCTTATGCCTTATACACATTTTTAGTGACGGTTTTGGATGTTTAGCTCATTTGAGTCATGTATATCTTGAGTAGTCCGTTGAGTCTTGTTTGTTGGATAATATTGAACTCTCATTTCCCGGTTGCACCTCTATACTCTTTAGGCTTGATGTCAGAGCGATAGGGGTGCAATATTAATGCTTGTGCATTTGTTTAGTGAGGATATGACGACGTTGTTAGGAGGCGAACGCAATGCATTGGTCGACCCGGCCGTCAAATGTTGTATCCTTGTGATGTGGTGTTATCTGCATGTAGCATACTTTCTTGAATATTTTTACGACTCCTCAGTGATATGAGTACTTGTTATTGTGACAATCATTTCCATTAGCTGCCCTTGCTGGAAATGGTATACCCATCTCTATCCGCCTCTTCCGTTAGCTGCCCTTGCCGAATTTGGGGTACTTGAGAAATGCCTTATCTTGAGTCTTGGATGTGGAACGCCTTACCAGTTGTCAAATCGGGAAATGCCCATATCCCGAGAGTCTGGCCAGATTTAGATTAGGATCGTATTATTATCGTCGTCCTACCGAAAGGATTATAGTTTGGAGTCATCGTTGTCTTGTATAGTGCAGATGCTAATGCGTTTCATTTACCGTGAGAGTTTTTTTTTTATCATATGTTGGATTGTATACTTGAATTGTTGAATGCCTATGATTGGTTTCTTTGTTGAGTCCCTAACCTTCTCAAGCACATGGTCATTAATGGTGAGATGCAAGCCAACGGTGATCTATGTCGTTGCCAAGGGGAGTCTTCCCCGAGTCGATGTCGCATGTTTATGATATGAATGATGATTTATAGGCCTATGTAATGTTATTATGAAATTTTCTACTTATACTTCACATGATATATATGTATGAATGATGATATATGATTTTATGCTTGCTTATGTGCGATTGGATGTGATATGGCTGGGAGAACCCCGAGTTACTCCCAACTGACTGTGGCATTCATGTTTCATGAATGAACAGGTTGCAGGTTGGTGTTGCATGGGGTTTTGAGGAGTGAGATAGCGAGCGTTGTACTTGCAGCGATTCACCCTTAGTTTTGTAGTTTACATTAGTTGATATCTTATTTGTGTTTTATCAAGGGATCGGGATCCCTTGCATTTATTTAAGTACCATTTGTAAAACGATTTATTCAACTAAGTTTTGGTTTCATAATATAGTGACATTCGCGGTTTTAATTTTAATGTTTTAAAAATCTCGTGTTTTCCGCTGCAAACTTGTGTTTAATTTATTGCTAAATCGCGGGGTGTCACAAAGAAGGTCAATTAGATTTAATTTTTGACACCTTAAAAAATAAAATGTAACTAAAAAATTTTAATAACTCGAAAAGATTGCATATAAGCTCAATTAGATTAGTATTGAATGTACCATACTCATATACATCTAGTTGTAGGGTCTTATTTGTGCTAATGCATATGTGTGAGGCACTTGACTAGTGGAGACAAGCCCATGCACGATCTTTTGATTATGGAGCTTCCAGTACTAATTTGGCCCTCTAAATTGCCGCCCCAATTAACCATAATTAATTTAAACATAAACCTCATTAAAAAGAGAGAAACTATAACAAAGAATAAATTTGATTATTAATAATGGATTAGTGAATTAGATATAAGCTCTATATTCGAATAATCATTCTTAATTGAATAATTTGAAGGAGGTAGAAAGAAGTTAAGGGTGTAACAATAGAGAGAAGGCAGAGAGAATTAGGTTTGACATTTTTTAGCAAAGGGTAGTGAAATGGAAAGTTTGATACAAAAGGTACTGAAATGAGTAAAATGTATACTGCGTTAAATAATTGTTTTATTGTATGGGTTTTTCTATGGTGTACTCTTGAAATTTTAGGTTTTCTACGGTGTACTCCTACTTTTTCTAAAACATACCATATACCCCTAAACTCTACTAAGTTGTATATAATGTGACCCAAACTTGTTAACCGTCAAATCTTAGTGTATTCCTTTTGTTAGGTAGATGATATGACATTGTTTAACTTTTACAATGATGACTCGCCCATTTCCCTCAACAATTAATATTTTCCTCCATTAATTTCAGTTGTTCCTTTCAAAATTTCTCAATCCCCTTTTCATTTAGGGTTTTTCTCGTGTGTACCCTCCTGTTTTTTCACTTTCTACTTTATACCCCTCCTTTTATGTAATCCCTCTAGAATACCCCTAAACCTAATTATAAATTATAAAGCGTGACCATAACTTGCTTAGCCGTCTAATGCTCCGTCAATTAGATTATTTGCACTGCTAATTAGTTGGCACCAGGGAGGCAATGACATGGATTATATTTGATGAATTGGCACCACGTAGGCAATGACATGGATTATTTCAGGAAAAGTATATAAATTCATAGAAATTCTTACTAATTCATGGAGATAAATTCTAGAAAGTTATGGAATTGACAAAAAGTAGTACACTTCAACTACTTCATAAGAATGACTAATACAAGAAAAACGAACAAACTTAAGATAAACTTGAATTAAAACTTCATAATCTTTGACAAACCCAAAATCTCTTCCTTTAAACATAGAACTTGCTCCTTCATCATATCTCCATTTGATGCAGCATAGGCTTCATCTTCATGCTATCACAATGATAACATTTTGCCACACCGATTGCAAGGTTGATTCTTAAAATTAAGATTTTCAATTGGATGGGTTTTCCACTTTAAAGATAATGTTGACATAAGTACAAAGAAAAAGATGAGAATTTAGGGGAAATAAATGGGGAAATTAAAATCACAAAGTAAAGAAGATGAAGATGTGGAAATAATTGGGGCAACTAATAGAGGGAAAATGGAGGGAAAATCAGAATGAGATTGGAGGGAAAACAAAAGGAGAGTGGAGGGAAAAAATTGCCAACTAAGCAGTCCACATCATCTACTTGACGGAGCATTAGACGGCTAAGCAAGTTTAAGTCACGTTTTATAGTTTATAATTAAGGTTAGGGGTATTCTAGAGCGATTATAGAAAAGGAGGGGTATAAAGTAAAAAGTGAAAAAACACGAGGGTTGAATTTTATGCTCTTGTATCCTCTTGATTAATCGTTATTGGAGCATGTGAATATCACAAAGAACCATAAATCATAATTATTATAAATAAATAAAGCAAACCCTGCCATAAATTCATAAAACATACCATTATTAATTTCAGGAAAACGAATTAAATTATATAATGTCAACAAAAAGATACAACTTTTTTAAATTAATAGTACCAATATCAAATAAAGATCAAGCACACACAACAATAAGTGATCTTACTAATTACTAGGAGCATTATTTAAGAAGAAGTAATTAAATACATGAATATGAAGATGAATAATTCATCATGTAAACACAAATCTTGATGGTGCCTTGATTTTTGGGTGAGAATCTAGAGTTATTAGGGTGTCCCTTGGATATGAATGAAAAGAAAATAGGGGAAATGACAAACCATCTCCATGTCATTAATTAACGGTGGAAATTGACGAAACTTTAAGTTTAGATCACGATGGATTCTAACTAACAGAGTTTAGGGGTACACGGTATGTTTTACAAAAAGTAAGGGTACATCGTAGAAACTTGAAAAACTTGAGGGTACACCATAGAAAATCCTATTTATATTTAGCTTAGTTTAGTGATTAATCGTATTTTTAATATAGTTGGGTAGAAACCGTCTCTTAATGGTCCATATGGAGTCTGAAAATGGATTCAATGCGAATATCTAATGGAAACCAGTCTACTTGTGGATTGGGACCAAGTTAAGCCTTATTTGATGTCTCCTTAGGTTTTAATCTTGAGAATATCCATCTCACTTAATCCCTCCCCCTCAAAAATTTCAGCAACTTTCCAGACCTCAAAACCTTCATTAAACCCATTTCTTTTAAAGCTTGAAATTTTCATAACTCTCTCATTTCTCCACAAATTTATTTGATTCTTGTACCAATATGTGTATCTTCTCGTTCTCTTTATTTCTATGTAAGAAAATTCTTATTCTTTGTTAATCCTTCAAATATTTGATCTTTCTCTAAGTTGGGAATTTGTCACAATTATGTGTTTTATTGATTTGGAGGACACCTTGAAGACCCGGAGAAGGACTACTACCTAAAATATATTCGTCTTAACATAATGATAGATTCTCTATGTGATATTGTTTCATGAATAGGTTTGTTGCATTTTGAACTCGGTGTCACATCTTATGTGTTTCTATGTGTATAGTGTAATTTTCACATGAAAGATGATTTCTTTAGGTTATGCTAGTATGAAATTGTATCTAAACATGCTTACTAGTTGGAATTCATCTCATATGTTTTAACTTGTAGAAATTGGTAGTGTTGAGGTTAAACCCCTCTTGTTATTGCTTAAACTTGTGTTTTGTATCTTAAATGATTGTTTTATGATGTTTTAATGTTGTATGTAATGATTTAATGTTCATATGTTGCACTAAATGAGGTTTTGGTGAATTATGTTGATAAGTGCAAATGAGTGTAAGATTGTTTGACTTAAAGTTGGGTTTGTTGTGTTGATTTAAATGATGATTTAAATGTCTTTAATCCTTGTTCATTGCTTATTTGTAGCATGATCTTGTTTGTTGAGATTAGAGTTTGAACATTCATCTTCAAACCAAAGGAAAGGGATGAAGATTCATGTTCATGACTCGTGTGATGTCGACGGGTAAAACTTCACCCGGTCGGGTTATATTTCACCCGTCTGAGCGAAATTTCCCCCGGTACAAAAGTCTTCAGAAATTGCCTAAAAATGGTCTGTGAGTCGGCGTGTGAAAGTTTTCCTGCACCGACCCCTTTTCGTAAAATGGTCATATCTCCTTCGTTACTTGTCTGTTTGGGGTGTGTAACCTACCGTAGGAACCGTACGAGGATAAGCTATGAGCTCCACTTTGCATTTCTTTATTTTCGTGTCTATAACTCTAGTTGTTAACGTTTAAAGTTGACCCTTGTTTTTTATGATTTCCAAACATGTTAGTTATTCATATGTTGTTTGGTATCTTATAGTGGAATTATGTTGGTTATTCCATTGACTTCTGTTAAATTATATGTTTATCATCATTAATATATGTTTGTTTATCACCAATGAAGTTCGATTTGGATATGTTGTGTCTCACATGTTGGTTTTGTTGTCGTATGAGAGAGATTTTGAATGGAATCGATTTTGCGTATGTTGTCGTGTGATGTAATTCGTTTCTAGTGGTGTACGCTTGTCACTCGGCTGAGTTAAGAGGTTACTCATTCGAGTAACGCCCTACTTGATCAAGCGCACATGCGTACTCGACCTATCCTTGAGGCTACTCGACCGAGTACTTATACTACTCGATCGAGTAGTATAATTTGACCGAGCCACATGGTCACTCAACCGAGTGCACGTGTGACCCCTTTGCTATCCCTTTCATGCCTCCTTTTACTTGACCGAGTGCCTTTGGCTTGCTGATCGAATGATTAAGGCCACTTGACCGAGTGCCTTCGGCTACTCGGCCGAGTGTGCCTGATGGACTGACCCTTCCCCTGATTACTCGGCTGAGTACCCTTGTACAGTTGTACTCGTTCTAGTAAGTTACCACTCGGGTGAGTGCCTGAGCTACTCGACCGAGTACATGAGATTTGGTGCTCTTTGTTGCTTATTCCTTGTTTAATGTTATGTATCATTCCTTATATCACGTATATCATCAAAGAACCTGTTCTATTATCATGTTTAAGACGGTACTAGGATGATTTCCTCATGTATATAGGTCTTTACCTTAAGTAGTCGGTTGAGTCGTGATTGTTGGATGCAGTTGAACTCTCATTCCACGTTTGTACCCTTATGCTTGTCAGACTTATTGTCGAAGCAATAAGGGTATATTCACGTGTGCTTATTGCATATGATAGTGTGAATATACGACTTGTTGGGAGGCGAACACATAACGTTGATTGACTTAGCCGTCAAATGTTGTATTCATCGAGATGGTGTCATTTTTCTTGGTGTACTAGCTTGTTTTATCTTGACCACCTCTTTCGTGTCGATAAGCCGGATTAGGGTGCTTGAACACTTTTTGCATCTTTCATGATGTTCGGCCGAATTCAGGGTACTCAACATTCGTTATGTCGACAGATTCTTGAATGCGAAACCTTTATCGCATGTCGAACCGGGAAACGTTCATACCGAGAGTCCGACCAAGTTTTGACTAGGACCGTATGAATGATTAGAGTCTTGAGTAAGCGAAATGTTTATTGCTTACTGCAATGAAACTATTTAGAAAACAAGCTAAACTAAGACAATTTGAACTAAGGTTAGACACTTGGAGATTGCTCTGTTTTGTTTGGACTGAATGCTAAAGAAAGAGATATGACCTTAACCAAAGCACAAAGCCAATGGTTGAGGGTTGAACCTTGAACCTAGCACTCAGCTAAGGGTCTAAGCTCATTTCCAAGCACAAAGCAAAGGAAGTTGTCTCAAGCACACAGCCAAGAGATGTTAACAGAAACAAGGTTTCAGTTTTTGTGTTTACTTCAAAACTGCCTTCATTTCATTAGGAATGAGCCTTTTATAGGCAATTAGGTTACATCTCATACGTCCAACTACATCTAGGGCCAACATTGGCTTTCATACAAGGACAAATAACAGCTACATAACTGAAATAAAGTAAACTAAAACAAAAGAAACAGCTCTGATAGTGACAGCTTCCTTGTTGCCTTGCTACTGCTTTTTATATGATACAGGGTGGACTTTTAGCTTGGTGTTTTGGACCAAACTGAAGTATTGTTGATCCTTTAAGGTTGAGCATAAAGTCCCTTGAGTTTGCTAGGCCAAAAGAGGAAGGTTTGACAATGACAGCTGAACTGCTCCATGTAAAGCTGTAACTGGACTGGTGAACTTGGTTTATGTTTTGAGAGGTGTTCATGGCGTTTTCTGAGGAAGGTTCCCGGACAAAAAGTTAGTAGACCCTCCCTAGAGTCATGCCCCATAGTTGGTTTGAAGTCGCTAAGCTTGGAAGTTGCCCTGAGACCCTCCCCAAGGCACTGCTGCTGGCTCAAATTTCAGAGGTTTTGTTGGCTTGTTTTGTGAGTCTGTTTTGTTTCTTGGTTGGCCCTGGCTCGTGTCATGGCTACCATTGGCTCGTGTCATGCCTGGCTTGCTTGGGCCTGGACTATACAAAGCATTAAGATAGCTTTTGACATAGGGTAAGGTTTGTATTGGATCATGGTTGGACTGATCATAGGTTTGTTGGTCGTGTCTTTGAACTTGGCATTGAACTCCTGTTGCAACCCCTCCTTCTTGAAAAAGATTTGTCCTCAAATCCTCTTCATCCTCAGAGTCCTCCTGATAGTGACTTAGATCTCCCACATTGAATGTCCCATGTACCCCATAATCTCCTGGCAAATCTATCTTGTAAGCATTAGGCCCTACCCTTTCAAGTACCTCAAAAGGACCATCAGCTCTTGGCATGAGTTTGTTCTTCCTCTTCTCTGGAAACCTTTCTTTCCTTAAGTGCAACCACACCATATCTCCTACCTTGAACTCCCTAGCTTTCTTTGGACCTTTGGCTCTTGACTTATACATCTCATTTGTCTTCTCAATCTGTTTCTTGACTTGACTGTGAATCTGCATCATTTGTTGTACTCTTTCTTTGGCATCATAATTGACTTCTTTCCTTATCACTGGTGCTAGGTCTGTTGGCATTAGAGGATTAGCACCTAAACAACTTCAAAAGGGGTCTTACCTGTATTGTGTGAGGGAGCTCTGTTGAATGCAAACTCAGCTTGTGATAGTTTGATAACCCAGTCCTTTAATGACTTAGCAATAATACATCTTAAGATCCTTCCTAGAGTTTTGTTAGTAACCTCTGTCTGTCCATCTGTTTGGGGGTGGTATGCTGTGCTGAAGAGTAACCTTGTCCCTAGGAGTCTCCAGAGTGATCTCCAGAAGTGGCTCATGAATTTAGTGTCTCTATCAGATACAATGCTTCTTGGCACCCCATGCAGTTTTACTATTTCCTTGAAGTAGAGTTCAGCTACCCCCATGGCATCTTCTGTCTTCTTACAAGCAACAAAATGGGCCATTTTGCTGAATCTATCCACTAGCACCATCACTGAGTCTTTGCCCCTTTGTGTCCTAGGCAGTGCCACTATGAAATCCATGCTGATGTCCTCCCATGGTTTGTTGGGTACAGGTAGTGGGGTGTAGGGGCCTGCTTGGAACTGTGACTTGGCTAGTTGACAGGCTTTGCATCTTTTGGTAGTATCCTGCACATCACCTAGCATCTTGGGCCAATAGAATTGCTCATGTAATATCTCATAGGTCTTTTGCACTCCAAAGTGCCCTGCAAGCCCATTGCAGTGGACCTCCTTGACTCGTAACCCCCTGTAAGGACCCCTAGGTATGCATAGCTTGTTTCCTTGGAAGAGAAATTCCACCCACTTGGCATGCCTGGGGTTGAGTTTGTGTTGGCCATTGATGAACTTTAAGGCCTCATGGTCTGAATGTAGCACAAAAGGCTTAGGTTTTAGGTAATGCCCCCAATGATTCAAAGCTCTCACTATGGCATAAAACTCCTTGTCATAGGTAGAGTAATTCAACCTAGCCCCACTTAGCTTTTCACTGAAATAAGCTATAGGCCTCTTCTCTTGAACCAGTACTGCTCCAACTCCTAACCCACTTGCATCACACTCCACTTCAAACAGTTTGTTAAAGTCAGGTAAGCCTAGTATAGGGGATCTGCACAATAGATCCTTAATGGTGTTGAAGGATTTCTCTGCCTTTTCTCCCCAAGTGAACTCTCGTTTCTTCATACATTCTGTGATGGGAGCCATGATAGAGCTGAACCACTGAATGAACCTTCTATAGAAGGATGCCAACCCATGGAAACTCCTGACCTCTGTTACTGTCTTGGGGGTGGGCCAATCCCTGATTGCCTTAACTTTCTCAGGATCAACAGCTACCCCATCCTTTGAGATGATGAACCCAAGGAAATGAACCTCAGGTTGAATGAAAGTGCACTTCTCTAGCTTACCATATAACTTATTCTCTCTGAGAACCTCACAAAGTAAATTCAGCTGTTGTTGGTGTTCCTTCTTGCTTGAACTGTAGACTAGAATGTCATCAAAGTATACCACAATGAATTTTCCCAAGTAAGGCCTTAATACTTCTGTCATGAGCCTCATGAAGGTGCTAGGGGCATTGGAGAGCCCAAATGGCATCACTAGTCATTCATACAGCCCATGCTTGGTCTTGAATGCAGTCTTCCACTCATCTCCAGCTCTAATCCTTACTTGATAATACCCTTGTCTTAGATCAATCTTGGTGAACACTTGAGCCCCACTGAGTTCATCCAGAATGTCATTGAGTCTAGGTATAGGGAACCTATACTTAATGGTGATGTTGTTAATTGCTCTGCTATCTATACACATCCTCCAAGTTCCATCCTTCTTAGTCACTAGCAATGCTGGTACAGCACAGGGGCTAAGAGACTCCCTGACATACCCTTTGCTAAGCAACTCTCCCACCTGAGATTGCAGCTCTTGTGTTGCCCTGGGGTCACTTCTATAAGCTGGCTTGTTTGGAAGGACAACCCCAGGTACTAGATCAATGTGGTGCTCAATTCCCCTTAGTGGGGGTAATCCACTAGGTAGTTCAGCAGGGAAAACATCCTCATAGGCTTTCAGCAAAGCTTGTACCTCCTTAGGCACCTGGTTAGAACCTCCCCCTACCTCCTTGCTGAGGAGGACATAGACTGGTCTGAGATCATTTAACTCTTGCTCCATTTCTGACTTACTCAACAGCAGAACTTCCTTAGCAGCTTCAGTTAGGAGTGGAGGATTCCCTTTCAGGATAGGGGTTAAAGGAGCTAAGATGATTTTCTTCTTCCCAAACCTGAAGGAGTAAGTGTTGTCCCTTCCCTGATGGACAGCATCCCTATCAAACTCCCAAGGCCTCCCCAATAGAAGATGACAAGCATCCATAGGCAATACATCACACAAGGCCTCATCAGCATATCCTTTACCAATAGAAAATGGAACAACACACTGTTGGTCTACCTTAACTTCAGCCCCCTTGTTCAGCCACCTAAGCTTGTAAGGTTGAGGGTGGTCTTTGGTGGGCAATGTTAGTTTATCCACCAGTGTTTTAGAAGCTACATTAGTGCAACTACCTCCATCCACAATCAGATTACACACCCTCCCTTTTATGGTGCATCTAGTTCTGAAGATCTGGTGTCTTTGATCTTCTTCTAAGGGTTGGGGTTGTGTGTGCATTACCCTCCATGTTACCAGGCTTAACCCAGCATCAGGCTCTATCAATTCCTCACTAGCCTCTACCTTAGGCTCTTCCATCTCATCATCACAGACCAATACTTCATCATCTCCCCAATGAATTACTTCTAGGGTGCTCAGAGCCCTTTTAGATGGACATTCTCTAGCAAAATGTCCATACCCTTGACATTGAAAACACTTCTTGAGAGGGGTAGTCTTCCTTTGGCCTGCCTCAACAGCCTTGCCTTTATCAAGGTTGAAAGGGGTCTTAATAGGAACCACAGGTTCTCCTATCTTGACTCCTACAAAAGGTTTGAAGGTGAGGGTTCTAGCAGGTGTCTTAGAAGCACTGGCCTTTCCCTTCCCCAACTTTTCTACCCTCAAAGACAAGTTGACAGCTTCCTCAAAGGAGTCTATATTTTGTAGCCTGACTTTACTAGCTATCCTTTCATCCAAACCTTCTAAGAACCTTGCTATCTTTTGCTCAGATTTCTCAACAACCTCACATTGCAATGTGAGTTGTTCAAAGTCCCTTAGATAAGACTCTACAGGTCTTTGGTCTTGTTTCAAGTGAGTGAGCTTAATGAACATGTCCTGAGTGTAGTCCCTAGAGACAAACTTAGCCCTCATTTTCTTTTTCAGTTTGAGCCATGACTTAACAGGTTCTTTCCCTTCTCTAACCCTCAAGGTTTTCATGTTTTCATACCACAGTGAGGCATAACCTTTTAGTTTCATGATAGCAACCTTAAAAGCCTTTCTATCAGTGTATCCTTTAAACTCAAAGACTCTTTCTACAGACCTTAGCCAATCTAGGAAATCATCAGGGTTCATGCTACCTAGAAAGTCAGGGATTTCTACCTTTATGTCTTTGTCTTGGTGTCTGAGAAGACTTTGATCTGAGCCATCTGAGTCTGACATTTCAAATTGATCTACAGGTTGCCTCCCCCATGTGGGAAAGGTGCTCCCCTTCCTCGACCTCTGCCTCCCCTTGTATCATTGTTCTGTTGGCCCTCAAGGAGTTCATTGACAGATCTGGAGACTTCCATTACAGTTCTGACAAGACCTTGAACTGTGTTCTCAAGACCTGTGATTCTCTCTTCACTCATGGTTGATTTTTGTATTTTTAATGTAGTTAGGTAAATGAACTCACAAACCAAAGCTCTGATAACCAATTTGCAATGAAACTATTCAGAAAACAAGCTAAACTAAGACAATTTGAACTAAGGTTAGACACTTGGAGATTGCTCTGTTTTGTTTGGACTGAATGCTAAAGAAAGAGATAGGACCTTAACCAAAGCACAAAGCCAATGGTTGAGGGTTGAACCTTGAACCCAGCACTCAGCTAAGGGTCTAAGCTCACTTCCAAGCACAAAGCAAAGGAAGTTGTCTCAAGCACACAGCCAAAAGATGTTAACAGAAACAAGGTTTCAGTTTTTGTGTTTACTTCAAATCTGCCTTTATTTCATTAGGAATGAGCCTTTTATAGGCAATTAGGATACATCTCATATGTCCAACTACATCTAGGGCCAACATTGGCTTTCATACAAGGACAAAATAACAGCTACATAACTGAAATAAAGTAAACTAAAACAAAAGAAACAGCTCTGATAGTGACAGCTTCCTTGTTGCCTTGCTACTGCTTTTTATATGATACAGGGTGGACTTTTAGCTTGGTGTTTTGGACCAAAATGAAGTAGTGTTGATCCTTTAAGGTTGAGCATAAAGTCCCTTGAGTTTGCTTGGCCAAAAGAGAAAGGTTTGACAATGACAGCTGAACTGCTCCATGTAAGGCAGTAACTGGACTGGTGAACTTGGTTTATGTTTTGAGAGGTGTTCCTGGCGTTTTCTGAGGAAGGTTCCCTGGACAAAAATTTAGTAGACCCTCCCTATAGTCATGCCCCATAGTTGGTTTGAAGTCCATAAGCTTGGAAGTTGCCCTGAGACCCTCCCCAAGGCACTGCTGCTGGCTAAAATTTCTGAGGTTTTGTTGGCTTGTTTTGTGAGTCTGTTTTGTTTCTTGGTTGGCCCTGGCTCGTGTCATGGCTACCATTTGCTCGTGTCATGGCTGGCTTGCTTGGGCCTGGACTATACAAAGCATTAAGATAGCTTTTGACATAGGGTAAGGTTTGTATTGGATCATGGTTGGACTGATCATAGGTTTGTTGGTCTTGTCTTTGAACTTGGCATTGAACTCCTGTTGCACTTACGATATTGAAAAGTTTATCATGTAGTCTTGGCTTGCAATGTACCTGAAGAGTCTATCAATCCCAAATACTCAAGAGAGGGGGGGGGGGGGTGAATTGAGTACAGATAAAGTATGCCTACTTTTTCGTTTGTCCGTATAAGCGTGAATGAGCAATGACTAGTTCGAATTTATTAATTAAACTCGACTTAACTAATTGCTTGTCGTGTGTTTACAAACAAATAAATAAGTAAAGCAAACAAAGAAACAAGAGACACAAGGATTTTTGAAGTGGTTCAATTTCACACGATGAAACCTACGTCCACTATTTCTCGATTAATAATTTTAGTACCTTCCGACGGATTACAAAATTACTAACCCACTCGTACAACTAACTCTAGTTGTAACTCAAGGTGAGTATCGTTAAATACTCGATTCTATCTTACGTTAATAAGAAAGTGTTTTTTTTTGTTCTTTGATGTTCACACAATCGAACGAATAAGAATAAATCAAGCAATACTATCATATAACGTTTCTTCAAAAGTAAGATGCAAGAAGGATACGGCTTTTCGAAAATAGGTTTTTCAAAAAAAAAAGATTTTACTTGAAAAATTTATCACAATGCAAAATATAAAATCTAATGTGAAAAGCTTAATTTTAATGCATGAGGTGCATGGGTATTTATAGTAGTAAAGCTATCTAGGCTTTAACTAAAACCCTTTTATAGCCGTGACACAACTTGAGTACTAAGATGAGGACTCATGGTCTCATAAGAAAGGATGGACTTACAAGAACCTATGCACTAATTAATTAACTTTGTACAATGTCATCCATCCACCCTTTTTTTGTTTTGAGTCCATGAGTCCTCATCCTAGCCATTAAATGAGAGAGATGGATGGGTGAGATTGTAGAGACAAAATCACACTTAACACTAATCAATTACCTATGCACTAATTAATTACCTTTCTCTTTCTAACCTTTAGAGCATCTCCAATGGTTTAGCTTGAGAACTTGCTTGCAATTTTAGAAAATTGCAAGCTAGTAGCTCAACTATTGGAGTTGTCCATGTAGATTAGCACATCTCAAATAAACCCACAAATTTTTGAGCTACTAGCTCCATTGCTTGAAAGGACGCACATGACAATATAACTAATTGGAAAAATAATTATCTCATTAATAAAATTATAATTTTATGATGACAATTTGGAAATTGAATAAATTAATAAAGAAGTGTGTTAAGTGGGTCTAATCAAGCTGGTAATAAGTTGGGTAATCCATTGGAGTAAATTGTAGCTTAAACTTGTTGTAACTTAAAAAAATGATGTGGCAAAGGTAAGCTAGTAACTAGCTTACCATTGGAGATGCTCTTAGTTAATCACTTTTGAGCACTTTTGAGTTTCTGAAATTTATGAGTGTAACTTCAGCCCCTATTTGTGTAACTTCTAACTAAAATGTGATTTTGACTATATAAATTTGAATTTATGAAACTTCAAGTTTATATGATTTTAGCCATTTTATGAGTGTAACTTCAGTCATTACGAGTATAACTCTAACCATTATTTATGTAACTTCAAACTAAAATGTGATTTCGTCTACATAAATTTGAATTTATGAAACTTCAAGAGAAGTTTATGTGATTTTAGTCGTTTTATGAGTTTAACTTCAGTCATTATGAGTGTAACTTCAACCATTATTTTTGTAACTTCAAACTAAAATTTGATTTCGACTACATAAATTTGAATTTATGAAACTCCAAGACAAGTTTATGTGATTTAAGCCTTTTTACGAGTGTAACTACAGTCATTACGAGTGTAACTTCAACCATTCTTTGTGTAACTTCAAACCAAAATGTGATTTCAACTATATAAATTAAAATTTATGTAATTTTAAGACAAGTTTATTTGATTTTAGCATTTTTGTAACAACCCGAAAAGTACCCAATTTGTCTAGTAAAATTTCTTAAGGATACTTTTCAGCCTGTTTAAGTTTTAAAGTGGAATTTATTGTTTCCAGTTGAATTTTGAAATTCCGAGTTCGTATTTGGAATTTTTGAGAGATTCCATGAGAATCCCGTTTTTTTAGTCAACTTTGACTTTCGTTGACTTTTTCCGACTCGCCTTGTAATTTTGAAGACCGAAATTTTATTTAAAAAAATAATATTTTTAATTTATTTTTATTAACATTTATTTGGATTTATGATAATTTAATATAATTATTTTGAATTTATTCGGAATTAAAGAGAAGGTTTTACGGTTTAATCCCGAACGTCATTTAACTATTCCCAAGTCGACTTAAATCCCGAAACAAACCCGAAACTCGACTTTGGCATGAGTCACACGCCCATGTCACCTTTTTCCACTCACTTTAGATATTTTAAATTTATATGATTAAACTAATAATAATATCTAAGATATTTATAACTTTATCGATCCGTCAACGAAAATTACGCAAATCGTTTACAAAACAGACCCGACTATCACCATACCACACGGCTCCTTTGCCCTCTAATAGGACTAGATATTTTCCTTTCTTTTGATTACAATAACATAATATCTAGATATTTGGTTTAATTAACTTAATATCTAATTATATCTAATCAATTACCGTAATATAATTATAAAACCCGAGTCAATTCCGTAACAACAATTTCAAAACCCGACTCCATATTTTCTCTATATGTACACGGCTCACTCACCACACTTACTCACTAACTACTTTTTCATTTTACAATAAATCAACTTAAGATCTAATTAATACTTTACTTAATCGTTCTTCATCGTTCTTCGTCGTTCTTCATCGTTCTTCGTCGTTCTTGAGCAAAATCGTCACAAAACCTTCATTTCTTATTCAAATCCGTCCTAACTTATATTTCTAGAATCTCCTCTTCGCTCTCCATCTTCAAGTACGGTTTATTTTCAATTCCGACAAAATCGTTTTCAACACTTTAATTATGGAAAATCAAGTTTTAATTCTAATAATGTTTTTTTTGTCATTTCTTATAGGGGAAGATTTTGAAGACGAGTTTGGTGACTCGTATATATTAGGAGAAGACTAGTAGACGGGTTTCTTATTTTTCTTTACTTCTTATTTTGGTGCTACTTGATTTTGCTAGCTAAGGTAACGATTCCGATTTACTCGACGAATTAATGTCACATATCTTTAGTTTTGTTCATATTATTGTTATTTACGGTTTTAGTTAGTAACATGCTAAGTAGTGGTTATTATTATGTTTTATGAATTTATAGCATGTTTGGTGTTCTTGACATATTTGTATGATTTATTTATAACCATGATTTTTGCATGAATGATAGTTAAATTGGTTGTTAAAAATGGATGTTGTTAATTAAAAACAAGTTAGAATTTATTTGGAATGGTGGTTGTGTTGGCCGTGGAAGGTGGCCATAGAAGGCGGCTGGAAACAGCCCAAACCGGCCGGTTCAGGCCTGGTTCAGGCCGATTCAGGCCGGTCCAGCCAGGTCTGGGTTGGTCCCGGTTTTGGTCTTTGGGTTTGTGTCGATACTTGATTGTTTTGTTGTTGTTTTGACGGGTTTTAAATATGTTAAGCATGCGGGAAATATTAAGAAACGGTTTTTAGTAAAATCGATCAAAAAGCCAAAACAGCTCAAACCAGGCCCGTGGGCCCAGTCCAGGCCCATGTTTTGTCGGCCCAAATCAGCCCATGAGTCCCCTTCCTTGGACTTGTGACGGTTTTTGAGTTATTGTTATTTTATCGTGTTTGGTAATATTTAGCAAGTGGGAAATTTTAATAAGATAAATATTTAATTAAAAAGGTTTTTCATAAAATTATTATTTCTCACATGTTAGGAATTATAATACGAGATCGTAGTTTAATTTGATATCCTTTAAGTCAAGCGGGTTTTTCGTAAGATTTAATAATTCACATGTTAGAAGTTTTAATAAAATAAAATGTAATGAATATGTTGATTTTATGTCTAAGTCTAATTGGTAAAGACTCTGTTTCTAGCCGGTTTGACCAAACGGGTTTGGTCAAAATAAGATCTAGTCAGCCCCGTTTTGACTGATGACCCGTCGCGGGACTCGGGTCGGGGATTTGTCTTCAAGTAAGGTTGTATTTAATTAATGAATTAGCCTTAGTAGATATGAGGCGATATGATATTTGAATATGATTTATATGCAATTAGTCACATGATAGGAAGTTTTCCCGTGACTGTTTGATTGTATGATATATGTCTTGTTGACTAAGTACCCATAGAGAATTATGAGTATATGGCGTCTTGACCATTCTAATTCTAAATGAGTATCTTGGACCATGACATTGATAGGCCTTACTATCTTTAACGAGTATATAGTTCATGGTTAATAGCTTTTGTGTCACGGCCTGGGGGGCTTATCTCCAAGTCGGGGCATGGCATCCTAAGAGTTCCGCTTTGGGAAGGGAGCCATCTTAAGTACTAGCCATCTCTGCTTAGGGGGTCGCCTAGTAGAGTTTCTCATGTACGGTTATGTCATGGGACGGGGAATGGAATAGCTGTTGTCGCTAGGTCTGATCAGTCTAGGACTAGGATGTTTTCCTCCCTTGTGGTATAGCCTCGAGTTACAGAAGTCGACTATTGACTGTCCTAAGAACTTATGCCTGTTTGTAGACGTATTGGTCTTTCATGTTTGATGATTCTATGAATCTTAGAAGGTGAGATGCAAGCCGGCTAAGGTTGATAGAGTTTGGATTAACGGTTGTTAACTGATTCACATGTTGGTTTGTATGATTAGGGTTTGAGTGTATCAGGGCCATGTTTTAAATGTAACCGCTGAGCCAGCATACCAGCTTCCCTACCTCGTATTATAGTTTATTATCAGATTCACATGATAGCTTTCATATGATAGGTTATATGTTAGTTAATTGTATTCATAACATGCAAAGCATATCGTATATGTTAAAGTGTTGTATTTTCCATATACATCTCTTTTATGTTATTCATGTTTTATTAAACTCAACATTTCGTGGCTGGGAGAACTCGGAGTTACTCCCCCACTGACTGTGGCTTCCGTGTTTATATTTAATGCGGTTGGCAGGTTTGTGATGCATACTTGGGTACATTGACGAGCTAGCGAGTGAAGTATTACCTTGGACCTATATTCGGTTCTTAGGATTGTATTATATTATACACTCTTTTATTTCCGTATTTATACGGGAGATATGTCTCCCGTTTTGGATACTTCTTATGTATAATACTATTTCCTTTTTGTTATGAACCTTTTTCTTTAAGACACCTTTGTTATGATTGAATATATTTAATAGTAGGTTCCGGTTTTTAAAATTTACCGATTTTCACTAAAGTGAACCTATTACAAACGTATT